>JARRAA010000848.1:0-13932 GCA_030557295.1 Ecitodaemon sp. MM-2014
AAAACGCGCACGAAATGTACGACACGAGATGTTGATAAATATTTGCTTCCAGTTCATGAAGGGCCCCTAAAAATACCAACATCTGCTCTCCATTTTCATTCCTGAACTGCACATGACGAGTCCACCGAAATATTTCCACGTAGAAAATACGCGTGTCGAGCGAGAATCGAGTGTGAATGTTTTCGAAGCGCCCGAAAGTAATAAAAACCTTGATTCGTCATTCTTCTGGATTGTTTTATAACGCGTGGGCTTAGAGCGCAACCCTTTTATTTTGCGTTTGCGTCGATTAAACGTGATTCGGGCGTATTTATAGCCGGTGACACTATTTACTCGACGCGCGTCGCGCGCACCAGGCGCGCTCGGGCCGTTTCTCATTTCTGCGCGTTTTGCGTTTTTCGTTTTGTGCGTCTATTATTGGGACAAATTCCGAGCGGACGTCGCGTTTGCGTTTTCGCGCGCGATGCATTCAGGTGAGCGGGACATGCCCGCATTAAGGAAAATTTCCTCGTCGGACAGAGTCTTCAGCGCGTTCCCATTCCACGTCTAACTTTGGCGACGCGTCTTCGGGAGCAAACGATCCAAAAACGGAGCGTTCCTTTCGTCGTTTAATCCCACGGCGCTTTCGATCAAATCCCGACTAAATTCAGGTTCGCTCGGGGCGAGTAAACTTCCCTTCGATTGATTCCGATCGGAATTGTCCTGATGCAATCGGACGCGGTGGATCGGCGGCCTCGCGTCCTCGACCGTGCGCGGAAGGCGGCCCTGCGCGCGCGTAAATATTTATAGAAAATATGTAGGCGAAAATTCGGATGCCCATCGGCCGCAAGGATTTTCCCGGTGCCGGGAGAGCGTACATCGAGTAAATGCACCTCGAGTGTACGAGGTGCACGAGTGCGCGAACGACAAACGGTCTGGTGGTGCGCTCGACGAGCGTCTCGCGAAGAATCGCCAAGGAAGTGCGTCGGGCGAGTGGCAAATCTGCAAGAAGATAAACAAACGATAAGTCTATGTTTCGAGGTAAGTTTCCGCGCCGCACGGCGATTTATCTTCGTAAGACCCTTAAAAGTTCTAAACCCGATTGCGACACTCTTCCTATGAATAATTGAACGTCCCGACACAATCAATTTCGCGCATGAAACTTTCAAATCCTATCGATTATCGTAATATCGCGCCGTTAATATTTAAAAGACGTCGAAGCACGACCCGGGAAGCGACCAGACGCTCGCGCAAGAAGCAACCCTTAATTAACGCTCTTCGTGCATCTTCGTTTCAGTGCGCATGCACGTGCTCTAGCGCCCTTTTCGTTCTAGCCGTTCTAGCGCAGCGCAACCTCTCGCACCCTTCGCCTCCGCAGAATTCTCGTCACGTCTTGCCACCCCCTCGCGCTGCAGTCGCGAAAGTGTCAGCAACCTAGTGACCTACTCGGCCGCACAAAGGGCGACCACCCGCAACGATCGACCCCGATCGAGTCCGCGCGAGCGATCGACGGCAAGCGTCCGCGATTCGCGATCCACCAGCTCGACGGACGCCGCCGCCCGGAGGAGCTTCGCGAGTATTTCCGCCGAACGTTCGAGATTGCAGCTGAACAAGCGAAGGTCGCCCGTCAGCGGTCCGTCATCGGCCTGTCTCACCTGCCGCACCAGTCGACGTCCGACTCTCCATCCTCGACGCGTCCTCGTGCCGCTTCCATCAGCGCCGGCCACCGCGATGGCGAGCAACAAGGTGGAGCTCTACATCTACGACCTCTCGAAGGGCATGGCGGCGATCATGTCTCCGTTGCTTATCGGTAAGGGCTAACAAACCGATTCGATCCTTTTTCTCGTTGAGGTTATGTGGTTATTATTGCAAATCATTATGCCGCTGTTAATCGAATTAACGTGCGCATTGATTTTTAGGTAAGAAAATTGATGGCGTGTGGCACACCTCGATCGTCGTGTACGAACGCGAGTATTTCTTCGGCTCGTCGGGGGTGGAAAGTTGCTCACCAGTAAGTACCTAATGAGTAGGCCAAGAACCAAGCCTGATTGATAATTGTGATAATGATCGTGCATTACTTATGACTGCGCATATTCAATGAGGAATGTGCGCAATTGAAAGATTCCTCCTTTCAATCGGGTTGTGATCGCACAGAGTTTGAACCAAAACCGATAACATCTTGAAATAGTTGCACCACTGGTACAATTGTGAGTCTATGATGGTCTGTGGCCATGAAATTCATTTTGGCACATGGAAAAGGTCGTGTTTTCGACCGGTTCTCGAAAAACGTGGGATTTCGCTACGTTTGGAAGACTCTCAAATTTTCGTTATGATTTATCTGATCTGAAGTCAATAATTATACAAAATGGACAATTCATAGAGATGAATATGCACGTTGAGAATGCGAGTCACCGTTTCATGCATGCCGTTCGTTTTCGATTTGCTTTTATTGCCGTTTAATTGAATAACGCACGAAATCCCGACGTTCGCTTTTGCGTCGATAAACATTTTCAATTTGTAGCCGTGCCAAGACGAAATAGTTTTCCGCATAACATTGCTTTTATTGCTTTCGCCGGCGTTTTCGCTCGCGTCCTCGTGGGATTCTTGCGGCGCGCGCAATTCGGTCACGAGTGCGTCCGCTTCGCAGCGCTGCTCGCAGCCGGCTTCCTAAATATAATATCGCGATTAGTTGAGGTTGTTCGTTGTAGATGGCCGTGCGCGGCGGCCGGTCTAAATTTGGCCGGCGGTTATTAATAGCCGCGCCGCCGGCGGCGGCGGCGTCGTCGCGGAATTACTTGGCTGCGTTTCAGTCGTGCGCGCCCTCGCAACGTGCACAACTTTCGCCGGCGCCGCCGACGCTGTTTAACTCCGCCGACGCTCTTTGCAGGCGTCCACCGCGCTCGGGCAGCCGCTGGAGAAGGTCGTCTTGGGCGACACGCAGATTCCGTACGCCGTCTTCATCGAGTACCTGAACGGCCTGGGCGACACCAGCTACGGGTGAGTCTCGCCGATTGTCGAGTCGAGGCGTCAGCCGCTAAGCGCGAATGCCTGTTCCAGAGCCACCACCTACAATCTCCTGTCGCACAACTGCAACAACTTCTCCGACGAGCTAGCGCAATTCCTGTGCGGCAAGAGCATCCCGAAGTACATCCTTGAACTGCCCAACGAGGTGCTGCAGACGAGCCTGGGCAACAGCCTGCTGCTGCCGCTGGTGCAACAGTTGGAGCAGAGCGCGCGGCCCATCGCCAGCGAACAGGGCGCTCGCACTCGCGCCGAAAGTCCCGATTTGGAAGCGCTCAACACGCAGATCGAAGAAGCCAGGTCAGAGCGGGCGGCCGGTCGACGCGGCGACAACTGAGCCGAGCTCGATGCTACTCCTAACGCTTATACATAACACTCCAGAAACGCGCTAACGCTAGCCTTTGTTGATGCGATTCGTCGGCGCGCGCGCCACGGCGACACGACCCGCGCGCGGCCGCCTCGCGCTTTTCAGAGGCGCGCGCGTCCTGACGCCGGCGGTCGCCAGCCGACGAAGTAGACATAAATTACTAACAACAATAATAATGCTGGTTATGAGTCGCGAGGCGAACTTGCTTGTTTGACGGCGCGCTGCTCCGGGGGTGTAGTCAATTGTAATAACACGATGTGTGTTCTTGCTCATCGCGGCTGGGTCATGTTGTAGCGTTTACTCAGGAATCTCTAAAAAATGAAGTCATCTCTCGTTATTGTGCGTAACGCCGTAGCCGTTTGTTTTTGTACATTACTAACATGTTACCAAATGCAGCGAACTATGACGCTGCGCGAATGTGAACAAAACAAAGAATGCCGTATTTTCACGACGTCTTGGTCATGGTTGTTACGAAAATATATTCATCAGAAGCAACGAGTATACCTTTGATGCCATGCGCTGGATCGACTTTGACTTCTCCCCCGCACTTGTGTGTTAACTTTTCGTTGTTTGGGATCGTTGCGTAGCTTGGCGCGTTCCGTTGCGTTTCGTTTCTTGTGTTGGGATTTGGCGCTTGCGGCGTGCCGCGTGGGCGTCCTTTCGGTTATTTTTTTTTTGCGTTAATTTTAGTTTCGTATGTTTCGATTACGCATTGTAGATACAATTCATTCCTGAACGAGGAAAGGCGCAAGCGACTCAACGAAAAGCTCGCTAAGAAGGATCGCAAGCGCGAGAAGAAGCGTAAAAAGTTGTTGAAGGCCGGATACACGCTTGCTCCCGACTTAGACGTAGGTTTAGCAATCGCCTTGCTGCGAAGCGTAATTGTTACAATGAGTCCTCTGCACAGGAACCCATAATAATGGCGGACGCTGCTGTGAACGGCGATGCCTTGCCCTCCGAGCAAGCGCTGCAGCTGGAGGAGGAAGAGAAACGCCAAGAGGAGGAGCGCAAGAAGAACCGCGATCCTCCAATCATCTACAAAGACAACCTCGATGTGAGTTACTAATCCCCCCGATTTACTACCGCTTTAAAACGCGTTGTAATTGACAGATCAATGTCGAGTTCGATGCGCTCGTGGGACTGATTGACGGTAAACTCAACCCACAAGAACAGACTTCGCTGGAGGAACTGCACAAGTTTATGTTGGAGGACGAAGGCAGCTGGGTGCTCGGAGAAAACTTCCTAGGTTTCATTGGTATGCCCTTCGGTAGCGATTAAATGACAATGATGCCACAAACGTGCGTTGCAGGTCGTCTCTTGAACGACAAAGATCTGCCTGCCGAAGTCCGCGTGCGCACAATAAACGTTCTCGCGTTGGCCGCCTTGAAGGACGACGTCATCCTCCTGCTGCACCAAGATCGTCGCGAGCACATTCTCATGAATTGCGCCTTCGACATTGACAGACACGGGCACGACGAGCAAGTCGCTCTGGCGACTCTCGTGTGCAACATGTTCGAGAACCTGAGCTCTTCGGAATGGTTGCTGTACATCTCCGAGTGGCAATACAACGGCCAGCAGACGAGCAACATTCGCGTCACTACCAAGGTCGCCGTGCACTCTTTGCTCGCGGACGCGCCCGCGCTGCAGGACCGTGGGGCGGCCATCATCCACAACCTTGCTTGCAAGGAGGTAAAAACCGTGGTCTGTATCTCTCTCTTCAGTTGATCTTTTCCCAGCGCCCATCCTTCATCCGCGTGTGCATACGCCCCGTTTTGCCTTCAGATGTGTTTTTTTTTCATCCGCCGATGAAATTCGCGCCGTTCTGTGAAACGTTTTCTTCTTGTTGCTGTTTTGTTTCCAGAAAATGTTCAAAAATTATCGGATCCGTCAGATTCTACCCAACGGCAGTCTGTCGAAGGTAGACTCCTCGTGATCGTTGTGCATTACTTTTCGCCTAAAATCTCACGTTGAATCACGTTAAAACATCATCAGCGTATTTTTGCACATTTGAATGTCAACAAGTTCGACGTAGTGCTAACTCGACGTTGGCAGTCGGCCATGTCCTAACATTTATCGTCATTAACTCCTCAAACACACGGCCACGTGTGACGCTCAGAATACCCTCCGATTTTATCATCGCTCCATCATCGCGCTGGCAAAATAAAGTCGCCAATTTTGCGCTCCTCGTTGCAGGTGTTCGACGACGTGGCCGTGGAACTCGCGATGGCGCTCTTGCAATACTTCCAGAACAAGCCCAGCGAGGAGAACCTCTTCCGCACCATGAAGGCCATGGCGAAATTCGTGCAGATCTCGCGTCAGGAGGTACCGCAGCTGATTCAGATGATCGGGCCAGATCCCAAGACGTTCAAGGGTACCAGCGAAAGGGTCGACGCGTTAATCGACCAGATAAGTGCGAAATGCCGCTGATAGCTCTCCCTCATCTCATCGGTTATTTATTTCCGGGCATTTCGCACAAAGTCTTTATTTATTCAAACTGAATGTTGTTATTTTCTTTTTGTTATTTTTACTTTGAGGCGTAGAGTAGTAGATGACTTTTATTATGGTATTTCAAGGTATTCATATTTGCAATTAATGTTAATATATTTGAGATATTAGTGCGTTTCTTGACGACAATAAAAGGAATTTGTTAACTAGACTTTTTCATCACTGATGCAACGCGTCCGGCGTGAAACGCACGGCGGTTTGATAAATAATTACGGGCCATAAATCTAATTCAATGTTAATGCATATTTTAGTGATTTTGTGCGGTCGGAATCGTGGCGGGCGAAGAAGCCGCGCGCGCTTGTTTGTATCCCAGGCGGCTTCGATCTCCATGGCAACCTACCATATGGCAGGCAGCGATGCGGAACAAGCAACCAGTCGGGAAGCCGGTCGCCAAGCATGCGTTCGACGCCGCGCGTTGAATTTGTTTTCGTCGTGTTTACGCTCCTCTCACAATCCGCAGGCTTCAATTTCGAAAACGCGTCACGTCATTCCGCACCACCGAATCCCAGTCTCGCCCCATAAACATTCTTGGCTGCGGGGAATTGTGCTTAAATTGTAACTGACGTGACTGCCCGCAAATTCCCCTCTCAGCGAAGACAGCGGCCGCAACATACCATGCATCCGACCACACTGCGGGGAGTTTTTCCCGATCGAGGTGAGGGCATTTCATTTACGCGGCATGCCGACAGCGTTTGATATATGGTACCCCTCCATTAGCCGTGCCTCACAAGAGGAACTTCATTCGCGAGAATGTTCTGCGCGTCAAGACAATGCATCAGCCCGATCTGCGAGCGAAGAGCGATCCCAGTGCCACCGTCAAGTTGCAACCCACCACGTCGCTGCCGAAGCTGCGGACGAGCGAAAACCCTGCGAAACTCACCAACCCGAAGATTCACCGCAAGACCGGCATCCAGAAGGTGGAGATCCATCCCGTTCAGCGCCCACCGCAGATATCCGACCTCATCGTGGTACGCACCGGGGGTACCTGCGATTTCGTATTCAGACGCTCACGTTTCTTTTTATTCCTGCAGGACAATAACATATCGCACCGCAGCATGCAGACGAATACGCACAGCGAAGGAGCTGTGCTGGAGCCGACCGAGAAGCACAAGGCGACGTCGGCGAAAAAGGCGAACCAGGTTCGCCAAAGGGATTCCGGACACGGCGACAATTCTGACTCCGCGAAGACGACCACGCCGCGCGACACCTCCAGCTCCACCCAGGAGAACGTCAACCACGTCCGCAGCAACGTCAAGGCGCTGAAAGGCGTCCGCTCTGGCAAGAAAAGCGCCGGCAACGACGTGTCAACTCCACCTCTGTGTCCGATGGAAATCGGCCACAAAAGGACATGGGCGCCGAAAGCGATAAACAGACAAATTCATGCTCATCGACCGACGGAGCCTATGCAGGGAACTAACAGGCCACTACCACCGTGCCCTGCGGGACACGTTCTGTTGCCCGACGAAGAACGCAGAGAGACCCTGCGCGTTCTGCGCGAAAGTAAGCCGTCCCTCAGTTGCACAACTCATTAATCTGACGCTCGGTTTTGTGCACAGGTTACGCGGAGAAGATCTCGGAGCTGAACTCGTTACCAGTTCGCAGCGACACGTTGAAGATGCAGCGTCGCAAGTTCGAGCTGGAGAACGAATTAAAGAAAATCGATGAAGGCATCAAGATCTTTCAGCGGCCTGCGGTGTTCGTGAAGGTTTAAAGACACGCCGTGCCCGACATTGTGATAAATTTGCAGTTGGTGACCATTCGAAGTGAGCTGCCTGGGGAGGGGAGAAACCCTTTCATCGCATAACTGCGATTGTTTAACGTACATCTCAAAATCCCAGTGCAAAGCTTGTACATACTTTCGACTTCGAAATAGAACTTTCACACTTTTTACATATTCCAATGTTTGTACAATTTTACGAATTTGCCAAAGTTTATAGACCGCTTGACCTTACCGCGGTTCAAACGTGCAATGCGATTTGATATTGCTCCCTGATAAGTAACGCAGGAGGGCCTTGGAATCGTGTTTGATCACAAGCAAGCGATTGCGTAATAAAAACTAGTAAAAATTGTGTTTGTCTTTACCGATGGCGATGACTGCGTCATTGATTTATTGCGTCCCGTGTGGTTACTAGCCAGGCGTGACGTCGCCGGCGGTGCGATGGGATTATTAATAAATAACAAACACGCCGGAGCTGTACAAATAAAACGTTAATTATTATTAATCGGCGATGTGGCTTGTGTGTTCTCGGTGTTGTGCCAACCCCGCGTAAATACGCCGCATGCGTGCGTTAATCCATTCGCAGATCCTTCCCATGCCGATGCCGTCCTTGCGCGTTTGATTCCCACTGCTGATTGCCACGATCATGTTATCTCCAATTCATATTTACTCGCCGCTTAAAAGAAAGCGTACCGTATGTTGCAAGCGGCTCTGATTCATGCTAATGCTATATCTGCGCGCTGCTGTGTGTGCTCTGGGAAATGCCCAGAGTTTTAATTTTGGGGACGAGCAAACATCGGAATGCTTGAACTCCAACTAGATTAGTATGCGATTCGTTCGAATTGTTTACGCCGATTGGTCGGTATAATACCGCGTCGAAATAAATATGGTCCGAGTCAATATTGTGACAATGGCGGTTCGAACTGCCCTAGGTCGGATCGGATCCGCTGCAGGCGTACCTGCAGGAGCGCGTTATCAGCGCTCTGGGAAATTTACGCGTCGGAAAGTTTGCGCGCCATGCGCCCAATTGGGATGACGAATGTTCGCGTGGTGCGCGCGCGCTGCTAATCTCGTTTCGGGCCCAAAAACAACAAAATTATGCGCTGCGAAGAAAAGCGCCGTCTTGTGGCATTGAACGTCGGAGTTATATCAGCGCGGCGTTTGTTTGCCGAACGTACAGCATCTGTTTGCACAGGAGCCCGCACATAAATCACGCGGAATTTAATTGTTTACGGCGAAATCCGTTGGGCGCGCATCGCGGACGCGACGCCCCCTTATAAGTGTGATTGTCGCGCGTCCGCGAATTTCCATCTCGTCAGCGGCATGCGCCCGACCTGCGTCTAAGAAGCGTGCGATCGACCGGACACGACAAGAGTAAGGCCCCAAGCGATTCCGCTTCGTCATCTTTAGCAACGACGACTTTTGCGTTGCAGTGGTGCAGGAAGTGGACAACCGAGAGCCGTCCAAGATGCGCAAACTGCTCAACAAGCGCCTGCGGATTCTCTCGTGGCTGCCGACGTACACGAAGATGTGCTTTTTGCAAGACATGGTGGCCGGCGTCACGGTGGGCCTGACGCTCATTCCCCAATCCATCGCGTACGCGTCGATTGCGGAACTGCCGCCGCACGTGGGCCTGCACACTGCCATCATGGGTTCCTTTGTCTACATCTTCTTCGGTACCATAAAGCAAGTGTCCATCGGACCCAGTAGCATATTATCTTTGCTCACTTACACCTATGTTCAGGGCAGAGGGATGGATTATGTGATCTTATTGACTTTCCTCGCTGGATGCGTCGAAATGCTCATGGGGGTGTTAAACTTAGGTGAATGTTACATAAGATATACGAATCGCTTTTTGCAATTATTAGAATTTGCTCTCCGTGAACGTCCTAAGGTGTCGTCGTCGACTTCATCCCGGCCCCGGTGACATCGGCCTTTACCTCGGCCACCGCTTTGGTGATCATCATTGCGCAATTCAAGAACATATTTGGCATACGTTTCGAGAACCACGGCGTCTTCGACCTGATAGTCAAATTATTCACGAACGTGAAGAATCTTAGCATGCCCGACACGATCTTGGGCTTTGGGTCGATGGCGTTTCTACTTGTGGTGAAGGTAACTGATTGCGCTTATCGCGACGAGTGTGTTTACTTATTGTGAATTTCAGCGGCTAACGGCAATGCGCTTCGCGAATCCAAGGACAAATAAAGCGCTGTGGTTCCTCGGCATCTGCCGCAACGCAGTTACGGTTATCCTGGGATCTATAGTGGCGTACCTTTATTCGCAGTCCGTCGGTAGGCAGGCTTTCAAGTTGGCAGGTGATGTTAAACCCGGTCTACCAGCCATTCAGCTTCCTCCGTTCAGCACCAACAACGGTACGGACACCGCGTCGTTCTCGGATATGATCGGTACCCTTGGATATGGTATCATCGTAGTACCCGTAGTCGCTACTTTAGCAAACGTTGCCATCGCAAAGAAGTTCTGTAAGTACCGACGAACCTCGCAATGTTCTACGGAACACAAGCAATGATCTGATAAATCTTTAGCGGATGGTTCTGTGTTCGATGCGGCGCAAGAAATGATTGCTCTCGGAGTGTCCAATATTATGGGATCCTTTGTGGGATCGATGCCTACGACTGGAGCCTTCACAAGATCTGCCGTCAATGATGCCAGTCACGTTCAGACTCCCATGGGAGGTCTCTACGCGGGCACCATGATCCTCTTAGCTCTCAGCTACCTCACCCCGTGTTTCAAGATCATACCAAAGGCAACCATTGCCGCAGTTCTTATCTGCGCCGTATTCTTCATGATCGAATACCAGGAGCTACCAAAGTTATGGAAAAATAACAGTAAGTTCTTTATCAGTGTACCATTTTCTGTCTAAAATATTATTTCGTAACAGAATTTGACTTCTGGATCGGTTTGGGAACATTCCTGCTCAGTCTTTACTTTGGCGTTGAAATCGGTCTAGCCATTGGCAGTTGTCTCGCTCTCCTCAAACTCATGCAGTTCTGGGCAAGACCGAAAGTCTTCGCCGAAGTCCGCTCGGTAAGAATCACGTTCGCTTATCGACTGGCTTATCGCTCTGACTATCTTCACAATCACTTTCGCAGTGCGGCAAAGACAACGAGTATCTCCTCATCAAACCAGAATTGGGATTCTACTATCCCGCAGCCGGATACTTCCGACAAGAAATTCTCAAAATCGCCAATCGCGATAAGGAAATCCCGATCGTATTGGACTTCCGCACCGTCATCAGTATCGATTACACCGCATGCCAGGCCGTCAAGGAGATCGTGGGCGTGTTCAAAGACCGCAAGCTAATCTTACTCAACCTCGATCCGGAAGTGTACCGTCGCTTAAAGTCGCTCATTAACTTAGACGATCTCGACATACGCGACGACGTCGGCGACGGACACCTCAGCATACTGCCCGATTCCCGGATGATGAACGAAACCGAGATACCACTCCTCCAACAAAACATCATACAGTACAACAACGAATTAGCCAATAACCATCATAATCGCAAGTCATGGTACGACAATGACACGCGTAACAACGACGCGTAAGAGCAGATTACATTCATAAACTATCAAGTATTTATAAATTATTATTGTTAAATATTTTATATTTAATAAATATTAAATACTGTTCGGATGGCCACCTTAGAATCGAGACGGGGGCATGTTTTAAATGCAAAAATAACATATCTCATAAATGATCATTAGTTGATGCCAGACTTGACTATGATAATTAAGTTTATAACTCTGTTAAATCTACTCTATTAAATTCCCTCCGGACCAATAAAGAAATAGCAACACAATAACTTGGCATTGGACTTGTGCCAATTGTTAAATCACGTATTTCATTGTATTTTACGAAACGTTAGAAATGTACTTGTGGCCAGCGCAAGGGAACAGATCAAGATACACATCTGAATCAACAACAACAGAATAGAACTAATGGGGTTAAAATAGCCCAAAAAGGAAAACAAGACCTAGACATTATGAACACAATACTGTCGCGAGCTGTAATGGTGCTAAACGGCGAATATGTAAACTGCGCAAACGTAACATGACTCGAAAGCTCTCGGACCCAGCTTTCGAGTATACAGCAAACACTGTTTATAAATCTTAACCGAACCACAGATCGAATTAAAAATTACACGAAGCGTTTGAATTTAATTAGAGTGACACGATTGGAATCATTAAAATTTAAGTATGAACGGAAAATAATTTACTAGGCTTAGTGAACCGAATAAAAATCGTAATAAAAAGCTTGTAGAAACTGCATATGTTTAATTATTAATTAAACAGTATTCATACGCCAACCGACAAGCGCGTGACCCAACTAGGGGTAGGTGGAGCGGCGACCGGCCAGCGGTCATCTCGAGCTAGTAGTAAACCGCCACGAGATGTGCGGGACAACCCGGATGCAGCCCAACAAGAAGGGTAACCTTCTTAGAATTTAAGCAATGCATACCAATATTTGTGTATAAATACAGTTTCGGAATAAAGTTAGTAGTGAACCGACTATAGTGATTCACACTGGTACACTCAGTGAGCCTACGTCCTACGTCCTCCACCATCACTATCACGGCATCCCTTGAACCAGGGTGTTTAGAGTCGCGAGCACTCTCCAGGTACCAAGGCGGTCTTCGACGGGGACAATTGGATGTGCATCCCTCTCTCGACTATGGTTCTAGAGCTACCCAGAACTACCCACGGCTTGCCAGCCAGCGACATGGGCTGTGCCTCCAGAAGCATAGTCCAGCGGGTCCTCAGTGATAGACTGACAATGAGTGATAAAACCGTGGTGTGCAAAGGCCTGGAAAAAGCCTTATTTTTCCGCCAGTATGCGGCATGTGTTGTCAAAGCCGTGATCACCCCGACCACGAAGTTTATTGGGGAACCGTGCGAGCTGCACGCTCGTATTTGCTGTGAGGAGATGGCGTCCGCTAACCAACATGGGTCGCCGAAACGCGAGGCACTGCCACACCGCGCAGCGGGTTGCCACTGCCACTGAAAGAGGATTGGGGCTGCTCGAAGGCTATTTATTCAAAAATTTATATATAAATACATCATTATTTACATCATTATTATGTTTTTTAAACTTTTTTTTAGATATATTACGCTCAACCATCATAAACCGCGTTTTTAAAGTAGAGTAGTCCCGTAGAAGTCGTCAACAATGTTTCCCTAGTGTCCTTTTAGTGATTTTCATCACGATTCTATGTACAACTGAATAAAATGTTCATTTTCAGGAATATTAAATGTTATTTATGTGTTTAGAAGCCGATAAATATAAATGCTACGCTTAAAAAACACCGGGGCTACTACCACGTTTTCTACTAAGGATCGCATAGATAATTTTTTGTTAACCACCATCCCCACTGAAAGAAACAATAATGTGAATTACTGTAGGGGTCCAATAATGAAATGAAACAAAAATCACCAATGCCTTTAAAGGAACGGCGTGTATGATAAGCATGACAAACACTAATTAGTGCAGCAGTATGGCAATGCCATGATTGACTTGGTATCAATCAAGACTAGCTATTAAATCAAGTAGATAATAATTAAGGCAGAAATATTCGACTATTACACTGGGATACATGAGAAATACCTCACCATCAACGGCATAAAAAGCGTTCGTAAACTTTCAAGAGAAAAGTCATCCTTACTGCTAGAACAGCAGCACTGCACATTACCGGTAGAACTAAAAACATATCGTAAAGAACCATGGAGTAGATCACCCAAAGATTGAATAACATCTTCAACAATTCCTTCAAGATGATTGAGATGCGTTGGGAAGCTATTGGGTAGTTTAATAATAATAATTAATCATTAATAGCAATACAACGAAGAAATCAAGCAAATAATGTTTTTGCCACATATAGACGATCAACTTTTATAAGATACATCGATAAACTGGGAAATGCAGACAATTTTACGTACAACCACTACCAGGGGCCAATAGAATGTTAGTACCATATTCTGCTATTATCGTAGATGTCGAACTGGTCACTCACAATCAACGCGCGACAAACAGCATGAAAATAGGCATTTTAATAGGAATTAAAGAATATAGTTAAGTTTATTGCCAAGATTGGTGACAATTTTAACGTAAATTTATTTGGTATAAATCCAACACTGGTCGGTTGCAAACGCAGCGTCAGCGTGTTAACAGTGTAATAATTTAGCAACACGACCCGTTTGGAAATTTAATTCTGATTACGGAAATATATAATTTGACACAGATCGGACTGTTTATAGCATTTTTCAGTTTCGTTATTGTTTACTATTTTAAAAAGTTACAGTCCGATCTGCGCCAAACTATATATGTC
>JARRAA010000882.1:0-10302 GCA_030557295.1 Ecitodaemon sp. MM-2014
AGCCAGAACTCGAGCAGATCATCAAAAAATACAACGAGAAGAAATTAGCAGAGAGGTACTCTGACCATGAAGAAAAGCCAAAGGAGCAGCCATGGTACAGCACCTTCTACCAGACATACCAGATCCCAAAGTAGAGCAGCTAGGTGTGTTTTTATTTAGTTACTTACATAATGAATACCAGAAACTTGGAAGTAATGTAAATTAGACAAAATGTATATTAAAATGTAGTCTTGAGCAGAGTAATAAATAAATAGTTACTAATTCCATGAAATTATTTTTCGCTAGACCCGCCAAAACCGAAACCATATCCAGATTTTTCAAAAAGAGAGATAAAAGTGAAGATAAGATTAATCAGTCAATTTACAAGGATGCAGTCACTGAAATTGGGGAAACACATCCATCGCAATCACAACATGACACCAGTGATGGTGATTTCGTATCGCCGAAACCGCCCAGGAAAGTCGCGAAGATATTTGCCGAAGTTAAGGAAGCGAACAAACGTGCGACAAGAGCGAGAAGCTCGAGAAGGAAAAAATCTTCCGTCTCCAAAGAAGAAGAGAAACTTAATGCTATTGGAAGGTCTGCTGATGTCAATATGGAACACTTGCAACTTGCGATGGCATTGTCAAAGAGCATGGAACCCGAATTATGCGACGCGCAAGAAGATGCAGAGAATATTTTCCCGTCAACGCAACAGATTGTCGAGAATACGAAAGTCGCGCTTTCGGGATTCAAGCTTCCGACGACTAAACCTAAGAACAATCAAAATTTGTCGGCGAGAGTTAACAATTTGGTCGAAAACGTAAGTTGTTGTCGATTTTGCTAATATTTTGCGAGGTCTTATTGTGATTTGTGTGATTTTATAGGCAAAATCGCGAAAAAAGTCAAAGTTTCGGCACGTTAAACCGAAATTATTTACGAGAACAACTGAAGATCGCGAGAGACTGATTCAGGAGAAGATTGCTCTGATATTGTCTTATTCTATTAGCGCGTCGTCACAACAAGATGAAATCATCATTCATAGTGATGTCCTCAGAGACATTGCAAGTCAAAATAGGAGATGTTTTAGCCTTTCTCATCAAGTTGACAAGAACCGTGATGCTTATTTTGTGGAAGGATTGGGCGTTGAGAAAAGTGGAGCTGTTTGTGGATGTTTGTTGAAGGATTGGGGCTTGATTGCTGGACGAGACAAGTCGCCGGAAAGAGTGATAACGAGTGTGCAAACGAACGAAAGTGACCATGTTAAAATAGTTGCGGCAACAGAAGTTAAACAAATGGATGCAGATACAGATATTAATAGCGATGATAGGAAAGTGCTTGAGAGTCAGAATGATTCAGACGTGAATGCAACGCAAGGTTCGTTTTCGACGACGAAAAGTTGCAGTTCGTATTTCAGCGCAGTGTCGCACGCGAGTCGGAAACTGATTCGAAGCGTCTCACCTGACTTATTCGCGTCGTCCGACGAGGAAATGGTCGATGAGGTTTTCGGCGACGCGCGGAGTCAATTAACAATTGACGACGTAAAGTATAATGAACCGAACCGTGAGAGTTTAGCTAATGTAGAACGTTTTAAAGATGGCGCCGGCAAAGAAACAAGTGAAGATCTAACTGCACAAAGTGATGTTGGTTGTCTAACATTTGAACCTGCGGCTGAAGTTATTAATGTTGAAAAGGAGGGTTTTGTGAATGTTTTGAGTAATGTAACTATTATTAGACCGCATAATCAAGAAGAAGAAGAAGTTGAGAAGACGCCAGAAAGAATTGAAACTAATGATGACAATGAAATAGAGAATGATAACGAATCAAAGCAAAGTCAAAACAAACTTGCCATGCATTATAAACATTTGAATGATAATCATACAAGTTTAAATGATTCCGATCAAAATTACGAAATGGACGATAGAGGTATTTGTACTTACGAGAGTTTTTGTGATTATGATGAGCACGGTGAGCCCAATTCGAACGATTCAGTCGATTCGGTGCGCAGTGGACTAAGTGAGGAATTGTTATACGAAGTAAGCACTGCAGTAGATGTTAGTGCAGCCAATGAGTGTCCAGAGGAAGTGACCAATCAGGACACAGATGTTCTTATAGATGGCGCTCCGGCACAAGGATTTAATGTTGACAATGATGAGGAGGAAATCAAGGACATGGAAAATAAAAATGAGGACGTTATTACCTCTAAACTGGACGATTCCAGTTTTAATTATTCAGCTAATAACGATACAATCACGTCGGAATTTGGCAAATCCTTTGCACCAATGAACGTAACCAGTCACGTGCATGCGTTACTCAATTCCGACACCTTCTACAATGAGCACAAGTCAGTTTGCATTGAGAAATATTTTAATTCGCCTGGAATTAAAGACAAAACTTTTGAGAAAACTTCCGAGGAGATTAACATGTCAACTGAAGAGGTACAAAGTCACAGAGAACTAGAAGATTTTCCAGAGGACGTGGATAAGGACAAAATGGCCGATAATGATGATTTAAGAAACATATCGCAGGATAAAATCGATTGCATTGATTTATCTCAAGATTCTGACCATGAAAACCATGAGCAGAAAACTTCTAGCGAACCGCAAAATAATCCACGGATGAATTCAAGTCTTCAGCGACATGTGTCTTCTAAATCATTGGATTCCACCACTTCAACCAACGACAGTATCTGCATTAGTGACGAGGAACTTAATTATTCTTGTTTGAACGCTACCCCGAGGGCTGCTAAAGGTCGCATGTCGTGGAGGTTCGAAAAACTTGCTTACAAAAACAATAAGTATGCGATTTCTGATTCGGATAACGAAGACGAAGACTTCGATGATGGGGGTGCCCACAATGATGGTGGTAATGAAGTAGAGGAGAGTATCAATGTTACCAAGTTGTTGAGAGCTTTACAGGAGAAGAAACTCCAAGAAATTGAGCATTTAAGTCAAGAAAATTTAAAAGAAGACGACGTAATAGTCTTAAGTGATAAGGAAAATGAAGAGAATTCGGAGGATGATGAAGAATTGCAGGAAGCTTTGCGGTTATCGTTGGTTGAGGCCGAGAATGAAGAAAAGGGGCGCTTGAGTCAGGATGAAGGTGGTGGGAATGATTGTACGGACGGGATGGATGGTACTGGGAGGGAAAATGATGAAGAGGAGCAAGGAAAGGAGTTTCACGATAGTTTTCCTTCGTGTAGCAATATACATTTGCCAGAAAATAGTCTGTTCGAGATGTCTAGAAGGAAAGCAAGTGGAAGTCAAGATGGAGCCAAGGTGGTCGATCAACAAAATGGCGATTTAACTCGAGATCATAACTTTGACAATGACTCTCCTTCATTTAGCAATGATGTAAATGTTGATATACCAGAAAATAGTCGACTGGAGACTTCAAAGCTTGAAATAAGTAGAATTCAAGTTGGCGGTCATATACACAATCAACACAATGGAGATTTACCACATGACAAAGACTTTGACGATAGTTTTCCTTCATTTAGTAAAGATCATACAAATTTACGGAAAAACAGCTGCTTGGGCACGTCTAGTGAGAAGATCAGTTCAATTCAAGAAGTGTATCTTCAACAAAATGGCGGTTTACATGAACTGAATGATTTTGACAAGAGTTTTCCTTCATTTAAAGACAATTTTACAAATATTTCCAGACGACATATTAGAAATACCAAACATCACCAAATTGAAGATGACGGTGAACTGAAACTTGAAAATGTCGATTTGAATGAAAAAAACAAATCTAATACTATTGGAACTGGTGACACAACGATTCTACAAGATGGCGACTTGAACATTTCTAACAAAATTAGCAAAAATTGGCCAGAAGATGTTGAATGTGATGAAATAGATCTAGAAAATGAGGAAGTCATTGGAAGTGTCTCAATTAATATGGATACTGAACCACACATTAATTACAGTTTTCCTTCTTTTGATTACGACAATTACGATCATTGCCGCCCGAGTCTAACGATGCGTCAATATCAATCACCAGAAATAGATAAAACCAGCGAAAGGACTAGAAACAAGTCCTTTATATCTACATCTACAACAACTGATAATGAAGTTGATGAGTTCGATCTTCTTGTAAATCCAAACATTTCAAAGCCAAAAGTCGATAAACTTCCATCCACTACTAAACCGCAAGTACCACGGCGAGTACAAGAATTGATTTACGAAAACACGCCTAAGAAGTCCTTTAATAAGTCAAATAGGCAGAGTGGTACATTCGAAGACACTTTTGCTAATCTATTAGAGCAAACCAATGTCATGAAGAACCTGGAACGCATAGAAACCCACGAAACTGGTGGGAATGGCAGCAACGACAACTTAAAGACGCCGCCCGGGAATAAGAAGTTACAATGTGCGGGTTCTGGTGCACCGACGACACCGGTGACACCTGCGGATGGTTTATACGTAAAGTCTGATAATATCACACCAATGCCTATGTACGATGTCATGACGACGCCCGAAATCCACGCGGAATTGGATAAAATCGGCGTGAAGCGCATGAAAAGACGACGGGGAGTGCTCATGTTGAAGCACGTTTATAATTCGATGCATTTGCAACTTGAAAAGCAAGACGTTAACGAAATCGGTAATAACGATCAAGGCAATGTTGATGGGAGCAACGTGGAGAAGCCAGAAGTTGATTTAGACGAGTTAAATAGACCGCAGAAGAGACGAAAGCGATTGAATTATGATTCACAAGATGGCGGCGATGGGGAAGTTGCAACGATAACACCCCGAGTATTACAAGCGGGAGAGATTGAAACTAGCTCTAAAATAGCTGAAAGGTTTGTCCACAAACGTCAATTATTTATTTCAAATATTTCCTACTTGCAACGTCAATCATCTGGTTATTTTTGTAGTGAATCCTTGGAAGATATGATCTTTGAACGAATGCAATCGAAACGGATAAAATCCTGTGCTCTGCCGTTCCACATCGCGTGGCACAACTTTCTATGTGTTCATCGCGATATTTGGGAGAATGTTTTGCTTTACGAGCCGCTGCAGGTGGAAGTTCTGTACGCAATGTTCAAGGATTTAGGATTCAAGTACCATATGAAGGTGAGTAAACAGTACTTTGATATTATTCGAATTTTAGTCAAAAATTTAACGTTTTCTCTTCATGTCTTTTCGTAGGATATGATCGCGTTCTTTGACAAGAAATGCATCACGATACGGATTAAACAAAATAACTAATGAGATATCTAGTGATAAATGCGGAAAAATTATGTTGGTAAAGACCAAGAGGTACAAGACCACTTTTTATGATTAATTATGATTGTTTGAATGTTTGTGAATGAAAATATGTGAAGTTATTGCATTATTGTGCTGTTTTACATGTTTTTATGTTCAAATCTATATTAATATTACTGCTAAAACTGATAGATGTTCTAATATAAATATTCATTATTACAATACGTTTGTTTACATTTTTATGCAACTTCTTTGACATGTTTTCATGGTCACCAACCGGCTGTGTAAAAACCATTTAAAAATGCTTCATTCAATTGTCCAATAATTAGACGTCCTTGGGCCTTCCAAAATCCTAAAAATGGACGTCTCTGGGTAGTTAATAATCCCATAATCAGACGTCCCAGGCTGCCCAAAAATCCCGGCAATCGGACATCCCTGGGCTATCCAAAATGCATACCATAAGACGACCTCGAGTTGTTTGATTTTTTTGCGAATGAAAATATGTAGAGTTATTGCATTTAATTAAATTTATGCAAATTAATGTGTTATCACCTATAAAAAGTGATATTTCTAATAAATACGATTCTGTCTACATTTTTATGCAACTTCAATGACGTCACATCTTCAAGGTCACCAATGCATTCACTGGCAAGTATTTTCATTCCAATTTGTGTCGCCGTCGTGATAACAGCCAAGTGAGGTTAGAGCTCGATATTTTTATTACGCCACATTTCAAAACACCGAATATATCCGCGTTCGTTTCTAATATTATTCCAGCACGATGGCTTTGAACGCTACCGGCAAGCTCTTAAAGGCGACCACTTCACCCATTCGGACTTTGGTCGCCGCGTATCACCCGAACGTAATCGATCACTACGAAAATCCACGTAACGTCGGTTCGCTCGATAAAAAGGACGCCAGCGTTGGGACAGGTCTAGTCGGCGCTCCGGCGTGCGGGGACGTGATGAAATTACAGATTAAGGTTGATGACAATGGCAAAATCATTGATGCCAAGTTTAAAACTTTTGGTTGCGGCTCGGCTATTGCCAGCAGCTCACTTGCCACGGAATGGGTGAAGGGCAAATCTATTGACGAGGCAGCTAATCTCAAGAACACTGACATTGCCAAGGAGTTGGCTTTGCCACCAGTCAAGTTGCATTGTTCCATGCTGGCTGAGGATGCTATTCGAGCTGCTTTGTCAGATTACAAAATCAAGCAGCAGAAGAAGTCTGAAACAAGTGGTTAAGATGAATGATTAAATAAGGGGAGTTTTATAATGGGTGATATTTTGTTGTGGAGAAATTATCAATGACGTTTATAGTCGGATTAGTTTCTACTTCTCTGTAAAAATTATGATAGTTAATAAATGTTGGAAAAATTCTGGTAAAAGCCAATTTTGGTTGACATTTTCATGGATGGCAATTATTTGAGGAACCAGTTGATTGGCATTTCCTCATCGTGACATTGGGTTTGTTCACAACTTTCCGCAACTCTTGTTATTAATAATTTATTAAAATATTTGTTTTATAAAGTACGTCTTAGTCGTTATCGTTAAAACACATCGTGAATACATCAACGCGCATTGTTAATAAGTGCACAGCTTGGTCAATTTGCTAAGTTTCTGTTTGTATCATCATCATCACAATTTCAATGAATCAAAACCAGTAAATCCAGTCTTGAGAATTTGCCTAAATACTCTGTGTCTTAGGAGTGACTCTCAATTCGATTGTTGACCTCGAACACAGTATCGTCGTCGTCCTCTTCGTCCAAAGGTAATGGTAGCATTTCAACATCTCTCCTGTGCGCCAGGACGCCATACTTTCTCACCATGACATTGGGTTTGATCCCACCTTTTTGTAATCTGTGCAAATCACAAAAAAAAAATTGTCATGAAATCCCACACAATAATTGGATCGCATTGTACCTGTACATCCTAAAACCCAAGAATAATAACAACAACACAGTCCCGCCGAGTAATACGAAGAAAGCTCTTTGTAAAGCACCAGATTGCATCAAGTCGTCAGAGCCATGTGGAAGTTTGGGAATCGCCGTCACCGCGGTTTTGTTGTCATCGATGATTTCATGACTGATTGAACTGGAGTTATTGCCTACTGGTTTAGCAACGGTTTTGTTTAGATTTATCACCGGAACATTCTTTGGCGATGTTTTCGCTTGCTCCGCTTGCTTGTTCGTGGGATTTTCGGGGCTGATTTCACAGAATACGTTTGTTAGTTGAAGCGTAATTAACAGGAGCACGAGGAATACGCTTTGTAGATGCATTGGTGCGCTGTGTTCTTAAACTCAGCGCGAACGAACGAATATTTGCGCTGTTTTATTTATCATCGCAGCGGGTTTGCTGACAAACACGGTGAATTTTTGTGTTGTCCGAACGCCAGGTTGGAACGACTTGACAGATGTTGGGATTGCAGGTTAGGTTTGTCGACGTTTCACATTTTGTGAACAGGGGTGGATTCATTTCGTTAAATATACTAATATAGTAATGTGGGGATGCGCGGAGTTAATGCTCGATACTTTTCCCACAAGAAGTACCGAAGAGAATAGATGCGTGATCTTAACATGTGACTTATTTGTAACCAGACAAATAAGATAATGAGTAGATAAGTTGATTTCGTAAGTTGATGCGTCGGCGCAGCTTAAAACCTGTCACAGCTATAACCCGACATTAAGGAGGCTAGTAACGGTGTCCTTGTCAAGGCCGTGTCCTTGAGAACGGACCTAATGCGTCTGCGCAGCTTACAACCTGTTTTACAGCCATACCTCGGCAGTAGGGAGGCTAGTGCGCGCGTCCTTATCAAGGCCGTGTCCTTACGTACGGACCTAATGCGTCTGCGCAGTTATTATGGATTTGTTATTAACTGATCCATGTTTGGTCTATATTCAATCTTGAGTTGGCCTCTTAATGATAATGTAAACATGCACTTTTGAATATGAGCGTGAACTGGCTTGGCGCGGCGTAGGCGTGGCCTGCTGAGCGAGAAAGAGATAGCCGTATATTGCTATTCAGCGTCTGTCAATGCTTTCTGTGGTGGTGGGCTGTTAGGGAATTTTACATTGAGTGGACGTATCCAGGTTGAAACTGTTAAAACATTCACCTCGAACTCGACGGGACGGCCTTTCTAAAAATATATCTAAATATTCAATTTGTTTCCATGGATGGCTGACAAGTAGCATATCAAATGGACTTTTTAGCGTAAACATATTTTTCTTGGGCGTCGCGCGGCACGAACCGACCAGTTTAAAAGTCAGCACGTCGTCGGCATTGTCCGCTGTCCGTTATTTATAGCTATTACAACTACCTGTAAGAGAGCTCCCACAAAAAAGCTAAATATAAGCACAATTAAATAGATAGGCGTGTAGGGAGCGCATCGACGGCTGTTCGTTGTTTTAACGCGCGTCGCGTCCGGCCCATTCGCGCGCGCCAGCCGGCGTCGTTTGTTCGACCGGCCGGACCGGAACTAGCAAATTAGAAAACAATTCCTGTTCGCGCGCGAGGCTCGGGATACAAATAGAAATCGTATATTTTCGAATATAACATAATAGTAACATAGGCATTATTTACAAATTGATTTGTTAACCATCCTCATAACAACATTTATCAAATATGCAAAATAGTAACAAGCAGAAGTGAATGTTTTGAAACCTAAACCTCATAATAAGATAATGTCTATAACATGTATACTATATGCATGTATGCTGTTGTGTATTCTTATGTCTTTGCGTGCTATGGTAGCACTTAATTAAATAGTGTAGGCACCAGTCACATAGCCAATTCTAATTGACTAAAATTCAAAAATTTGCCTTTTTCTAGCTAGCGACAAGACGAGAACGGTTCGATTTAGTATGAATTTGGCTTGGCATCTGATTAAAATGATAGATTAAATTAATGAAATTTTTTAAATAATGTGCACGTGACAACCGTCTGAGCGCCCGACCGGCGTTTGTTTAGGCTTCGCCATCGTCCGCGTCGTCATTGCCGCCATCGCCGGCGCCCTCGTCGTCGACGTTACCGCCGTCCGGCTCCTCCTGCGTTGCGCCGTTCATTTCCGCGGCGTCTTGCTGGACCGCCTCGGCCTCGTTGGAGTTCTCCAAAGCCTCCGCCTCGTTGCTTTCCTCTTCCTTCGCGTCCTCTTTGCCGTTCGTGCTTAGCTGGATCTCCGCGCTGGACGTGACCGCCGGCGTCGCGTCGTCGGGCGCTAGTTTAAGAAACTTTTCCAACTCGTCAATTTCGTTTGACATATCAAACTGATCATAATCCTGTAACATTTGTCACCGTTATTCGTCCGCTTGTGGCTGACAATCGAGGTGGAGAACATTCTACTTACCCCACAATATGTGGCATCGTTGAAGATCTGTGGTGGCAGTGGGTATCTTGGATTGGCATCGCTGATCGTCGCGCCCAGCGAGGTCGAGTTGTTCTGCATAAAGTCCTTGTCGGCTTCGTTGCCGGGCTCGGCGATGTCGACGAGTTCATACTTGAAGTTCCGAGAGTCCAGAATCATCAGCACTCGCTGCTGCCGCTTCTTGACCTAAGGTGCCGGGCGGAAAGTACAGAGATTCGCTGTCGTACGCGTTGGCGGCGTGCGGCTTTTCGCGCGGGATAAACTTACCTCCTTGTTGCCCGATATTCCGCTAATATACACCTTAACTACCATCTTTTGATTCTTGTTAGAAATTTCCGATGTAAGCTGGCTCTAGTAATACTGTTATTTGACAGCGTCGAACCTAGCGGAGCGAGTTGTGGGAGAGTCGGGCTCGGGCGTCGTGCCATCAAGCGATGCAATCAACAGGCGCGGTTGCCGTTTAAGCAGCTTTCAAATATTTTCGAACGCTGCAGAGCCTGCGGATCCGAATAATAGGCGTTCGTTGCCATTGTCTCAGTTTAAAGTAATAATTATTAGGATTGCTATATTGGAATGATAGTTATGGTGCTTCAAGTTTTGCGGAACCAACAATGCGCCTTATCTAAATACGACTTTTCTGACGTATAGACTGATAATAGTTTTACTTAAACGACAACAGATTTATTTTATTCGCAAAGCCCTTTGGTATTATTAACTTTCAAAGTTCGTGATGACGTTAATGTCAAACA
>JARRAA010000906.1:0-10763 GCA_030557295.1 Ecitodaemon sp. MM-2014
CGCGATAAAATTCCCCGCCGCGCGCAATTAAAACCTTAATATATTCCGCACGCCCCCGCGCGCGTTTCGCACACGTCGTGACCTCTCTCGTTCGATTAAAGGGCTCCTGGACATCGCGCTTAATTTCGGCGCGCCACGCATCGGAAACGGCGCGGCCTGCTGCGCCTCTTCGTTATCATTAAAACGTTAAAACGCCGAAAAATAATTAATCAGACTACGAGTGTGTGTGGGCGATGGCGTGTTGATTTGATGGATGGACTCGCTTTTTATGCCCGCTGAAATGTTAACAAACGATGTGGAATCAGATACGTGCCGCGCGCAGCCGCGCTTATTTCGTTATAAGGGCGACGAGCCAGCAGCAAACGTAATTAAAAAGATGAAACAGATGTTCCGAGATCGACGAGAGCGCGGCGAAAGCGTCGGCGCGAAGAAAACAATGCCACGGTTTATTTTTACGCGGAACTGCATTGTTGCAATGTTTGGCGCTGGCCGCAAGTAAACTGCACATAAAGGAAGTTAATTTTCGCGGGAAATAAGGAAATTCTATGAAGGCGAACGTATCGATCTTCTTCCTACTTCTTACCGACTTTTATTGCGACCCGAATTGAATTCGAACCCGCCATTTTAATATATTAATGAGTCGGAATGAATTTCCTTCTATATCCGATTGCGCCCGGCCTAAATGCGACAATAGAAGAAGCCTGCTTCTTTTTCTCTCCCAAATACGATAAGAATCCTCAATGGAGTGCGCCGGAGAAATAGAAAATCATCGAATTGTTCAATCAGATTATTTATTGGACGCTCGAATTGAAAATGAAAGAGATTATTGGCACTTCGGCAATCGCCCATCCAGGTAATTGCATTAGCTTCAGAAAAGGCCCAATACTTTCCTTCCATCTCAACTTCTTCCTAGTTTTACGCGCGCAACTTTGGCCGAAGCGAAGTTAAAAGTTTCTTTAAATTCTATTTGCTGTTTTGTACAGAAAACCGTCTAAGTATACGTAAAAGTCTTGGAAGGCGCGCCCAGGCCCAAAGAGTTCACCAGGCTAGAAGAGATTGGAGTTCACAGAGCAAAGTCCACTACTCACAAGGGCTTAACCCCGATGCGCGAACTCTACGTCGAGGAAGGTTGTCAACTTCCTAGTCGCCTCGTTGTACGAAACAGAATCGATTATGTATTGTAGCCGAGGAATACAAAGCAAATTCGACAGGCAATCTAATAATAGACACTGCACCGGGCACTCGCTGCACGCTAGATTCAATTTGTCGACGACATCTCGAACATAAGAAAAAATTGTCTTGTGGCTATGTGGACGCGGAAAACCAGACAACATCGCTAAAAGAGAATTGCCTCGTTTGGTCGGCAACGTTTCTGTAATTATAATCTTAAGTGATTAGTTCGGCGCTTCGAACGATGTAATCGAGTCGGCATTATCCGGAGCAGATGTTGCCCATGCGCATTTTTGTTCGAAAATTAAAATTTAATCCGCCGGTTTATTGATACGGCTCGCGCCGTGCCCGATATACTAACGAGGTCTGAATTTATTAAAAATTAAAAGCATCAAAACGCCGCGCCGCTCGTTTCCACTTAAATCGCCATTAAAAGCTGTAATCACGAGAGACACCCCGGCAGCTGGCCGATTCGTACGTAACAAGAAACGATTTAAAACGTCCGAATCGATTTCGGCCGCCTTTCCTCCGCTTTAATTCCGATTCCGGGCTTATATTTTGACGCGGCGAAGAATTGAGATTTCCAACGCGCAAAAGGGATGCTAACAAGCCGCGGCGTTAATAAAACGTTCGCTCGTAAAAGGTGTGAAGGTCGGCCCGGGGGCATATCCTTCCGAGATATTTCACTGCGCAAAGTGGGGTGTTCGAAGTCGTCTTCGCACCTTTCCAACGCGAGCCACATGACCACGAGTGCGAACCGAGAGACGTCCGATGCGCACCTCTCGCGCAGGTGTTGCTTTGGTAATTACTAAGCGACGCGGCGCTCTTTATCTTTTCGTCAAAGGTTAAGAGTGGTTGGGCCGAATGCGCGGCCCGAAAGAACGCAGCAGATCTTTGACAGATCTTAATGGACTAATCCCCTTATAATGAAATATCGGACCTAGTTTGGAAGCTATTAGACGCGAGTCGAGTTTAAATTAAAAGATAGTTTCAACATGCAGGAAAGAATCACTTGTAATGCAGCGGGCCAATCTGATTCCAACGTAAAACTAGATAAATACCCAACAATTTTTAACGCGCTTAGGTACCAGGACACTCGACGCAGCTTGAAATATTAATTTATTAATTTCTGAACGCACGAAGACTAAACTTTAATATGGATTTAGATGCAAATGAGATAAATTTATGTTTAAATGTGAGCTCGGGACATAGATCATAGATGAACAAATTAAAAACGTTTCGGTGTTGAATTATTGCTCAGAAATGAAGAGGAAATGAGAGATTACAATTTTAAAGCGTTAATTTCCGTTAACATAGATGGCATTTGCAATAAACTCTCTGCACGCTCGAACAATATTAAGCATAACATAAATGAAAGTTTCATTGATTTCTGTAGCGACATTAAAATGATGCTTAACGATCCAATGGATGTCCAGGAACAAGCAACCGAAGTAATTTATTTATTCAACGGCGACGCATAAATAAACTCGTTGATAACCAACAATCAGAATGTCAGCCAATCAGCACTTTTGTAATTGAATATTAATGACACACCGCGCAGAATTTCGCGACGATGCAATTTTGAACGGACGCCGTGCGGTAATAATCAATGAACCATAATTGAATCGCCAGCAAGTGAATTATTAGTAAGCATTAATTATTTTAATTCATAATTGATTATTAAATATTTCAGCGACGCGGGGTCGGAACGGACGATGTAGTTGTCGAATTTTCCATGCCGCGATTCCGGTGACCATCGCTCATTAGTCCTACAATCGGGCCCCGGCGCAAGAGGCGAAATTGCAAACTTGCTGCCCACCGCGCAAACAAACTACCTACACACAACCCCCCGGGTGCGCCAGCGCACAAAAGCGAATTACGCTCTCGATACGTCAATGTCTGTTCGAAATTAGTTGGAACGAATGTATACATGCATAAACTAGAACCTAATAACCCAGCACGCTCGGTACACATCGCACACTGGACGTGTCGACAAATTTGCATCATCTCCCAAATTTCGTACACGGCACATGAATAATTTGGCCGACGTGGCGGATTCCGATATGAGCGCGGAGCTGTCGATCTTGTAAAAATTTCATGGACAGCTCGGGCATTATGATTTCAAGCGAAATTACTGTTTACGCTTTGCTTCTGCTTGTTGTCATAATTTGTTACATTGATTAATCCTTGCCGCGCGAGTGCATTTGTCGCTCCGTCGTGCCGGCTTACAACAAGCGTCGCTTTTTCACGAACGGATTACTCTCGCGTATCCGTTTTAAATCCACCTGTCGTTACCGTTGCGCCTGTTATGAAGAGGCGGCGGCAATTTTGCATCGCGCGCCATTTGTTTCGCCACGTACGGAGCGGCAGGGACCCGGCTAAACATATAGATCGCCAGAATTTTGCAGAGACCCAGCACGTCCGACAATAACCCCCCAGATACGCCGGAGATGTGGAGTCCCGCATTCAGCGCCGAGCGGCATGCCCTCCCTCGGGGCAGGGAATAGGAGATGACGTAATCCAAGATTAGAGGCAAACTTGGGCGAATTGCAATGGAAATTAGTTTAACCGTCGCCATGCCAGTGGATGTGCGGTTCGGCGATGGTGTTTTGCGCGGCAACCGGCGACGTTTCTAATGAATTAGAGTCCATACCCTATTTCGAAACTAATCAGGACTATCGGGCGCGCGCGGCGAACCACGTCGCGGTATAAATGACGAATAATTTGTTTTGATGACAGTTTATTTGCGGAATGGGGAAATCGCCTTTTAAAAAGCGCCAAATCGCGCTCGCCTCATTCGTCCCCGGGGTTGCGCAGTTAGTAGTTATAATTATGTTCTAACTTGATAAACTGGAACCGGAAGTTAGTGGTTGAAATTATACGAAATTAGTAGAGGACATGCAGATGAGAGGAATATGTGAAGTTTAGCGAACGCCTTCGTGCCCAGGGGTCTGAAACTGCGCGAACCGTGAATTATGAGAAAAGCGGAAGCGGAAAACGGGTGCGTTGATTTGAATATGTCGAACGCTGCGATTGAATAACTCTCGGGTCTCGGGCGCTTTTGACAGTTATTGATCAAAGTGTTTATACTAGTTAATGGGTTTAAATAAAGTGCCAACAACCAGTTACGTGAGGAACCTCAACCCACCCTGAATCCGGTCGGATCAACCAGAAAATCAGATGATCGAAGAATCGAAGTATTCCCGTATCCACATTGCTAATAATAAAACAATATTATAACATAATAATAAAACTAAATGGTTTGGAGACTGAGGGATGTTCCACTCAACTTTGTTCAACGAAGGTTAAAGATGTATATAGCCAGAGAAGAGTTAGTTGCTATCAAGGACAAACACCGCATCCCCATAACCAAGTTGTAATGTTGCGCTCGATTCCTCTTTTCCCCATTATCATTGTGCCAGTATCGTGCGCAAACTTTTATCAGTTTGCGTCACGTACCCCCGAGATGCCCCGACCGCACATCGCGCCATCGCAATTGGAAATCAAAATTCGCTGGCGCGCGTCCCGCCGCTGTAAACTTTCCGAATTGCTCCTCCTTATTGAGGTGGCCCTGATAATGCCGCATACGTGTCTCTATTATTCCGACGTTGCCCGACTGCTTCCCGCCCGCCCGGAAGTGATTAGGTGCGATAATATGGGTCGCGCTTTAGATTTTACCATCGGATTACATTTACTTTTATCGTTGTTTTATGTATCGCTCCAACTCCGCCATCGCGATTATCCGACCAGATTACGCCGATCCAGTTTGCGAACTGCTCGCCATGCTCGAGCAGCGAACATTAAGTTGCTGCACGCAATGTATTTTAACATGTCCCCGGCGACGGCAACGTGATCAAATGTCGAGGCGTCGCAAAGGAGTCAAAGAAATTTTAATTAAAGCATGAATGCATTACGCATCTCGCTTCGGTTCGATTTAATTAAAAGAAAACATGGTCCACACTTTGGATCTAATGTATTTTGAAATATGTTTATTTGCGGCCGCTGACTGCGCTGGCGTCACCCGCGCTCGCTTGCATTGAGCAACTTAATTAAAACTTTTATTATCGGCTGCCGCTGCCCGCGTCCGGCACAACCCTTCGCCAACAATGCTTGTTGCAAACGCTGCAATGGCTTTGCGCTTCCCGCGGAATATTTGTCCGATAAATTTGCGAAAATACGGCGGGCGTATGCAAATTCGAGCTGCAATTAAAAAAGGAGTGCGTCTCGCGTGCGGCTTGCGTTCCCGGCAAACGCCAATAACAAGTTTAACGTCGCTTTAATGTTTTTATATTTTACACCGAGCGCTCGGATATTTGTTGCTTAATTTATGTTTATTGCCGGAGATTGGAAAACTTGTGTTGGAATGCGTTGAAGTTGTCGACTTTAATTAAAATTGATTTATATTTGATCTCGTTCGAACGCTTCCGAAGTAATGTTTATAGAACTCGTGGAAGAGAAGAAGCAGGAATGCATAGCGAACGGACTGCTTGAAATTAGAAAAGTTTTAGTTCACAATATATATTTTAAATTCGTGCGTCTTTGATAAAAAGGCGCCAGCTTCAATTTGTCATTTTATTTAATAATTGCTCGAGGGCGTTGTGTCTCGTCGTCGTGGCACACGAACATCACGTCTTCCACTTGTCATCTTGTCCTCAACACAAAGTCTCCTTAATTATCAATGCGCAGAGTTTGCTCGTGTCTGCCGATCTCGTGAGCGTCTTGCACGTAAGGTGGATGCTGCCGCAGGTCACGGCACTAAGAAGCTCAAACTTCAATAATTAACGCTGCAATCATTAATTTCCCGCCACGGCGCTTTCGGTGCGTCAAAAACGATGCTCCAGCTCGCAGCGCTTGTCGGATTCTCGTGCCTGCTATATTACTCCTCCGTCGTGTAACAGGATCTAATAAATAATTGGAATTTAGATTGCGTCAAAATGCTGAGCCGAGCGGAAACCGCGAAAAGAAAAACACAGCCGCGCACGGGTGGTTGATATTAAACATAAATTTCATATGCATGTTGTTGTACAATATTGGAAGACGGGCGGAAGGTTAGGGATGTTGTTGCACATGGCAGCTGGACTCGTGGCGGTGGCAGGCTGGGCCGGGCCTTGTCGGGACAGCGGGTCCGGTCGGAATATTCATGTCCTTCGAATGGGGTTGATATTGCCGGGTTGGCGAGGACGCGCGAGTTTGCACAACTGTCCAGCCGCAGAAAGAAATTTAATATATGCATAACACAGCGTGTTCATTGCAGGCCGCTGGTCAAAAGCTCGCGCGCCGGGAAGCGGACCCAAGCGTGAAAAACGCATATTGAATTTGCGCAATTTCTTTTTGGCCGGTTTTTCCTAAGAATCGGGAAGGAATCAACGTTGGCGGCCGAGGAAGGAATTTTTAATTATATCCGAAATTCGGGAGCAAGTTTGTGGACCATTAAAAAGCCGTAATTTTTCATGTAGCCCACTTTGATATACTGGCTCCCGAAGAGAATGTTTTCGAAAAGTCAAAGTATTAAGTGAGCAATAAAAGTCGTTATTAACGGCGATATTTTAGAAAATCGCGCGGGGGCGCCCGACACCCGCTGGCGCGCTCGAGTGGTAGGGACGCGATCCGAACCCTTCCCTTCCTGTTTAGCCGCGCGGCGGCTCTGCGCTCGGCTCCAGATCCGTAAATTCCATTCGGTCCACTGTAAAGCAATCCAAGTCAGCGGCAGTTGGCGGCAATGATGATTTGTACAGCTTTTAATGATCGCGCGGAATTCATTCTCTCAAGACTTGCGAACCCCCAGACCCCGGGGCGGCGCAAACACTTGGCTTTCGTCACGCCGGGACCTGCTTTGCGTCACCAGCGGCGAGTTAGGACTTCGGGGACGCGGGGCGTATCGTAAAACATTCGGCCCAAAAACAATATTAGTTCGAGTCCAAAGTCGTAAAGCGCGAACCTCCACAGTTCCGCGCGTTTAATATTTCGTCTCGGTTTATTGCCGATTTAGCGCGCGTATAATAAATATGAATTTCTATTTTGCATCGGATTGAAGCGCCGAATGCAGGCGTTGCGCGCAAACAACCACGGCGCGAGGAAGTTCGGCGGTGGTGCAGACGTGTGGTGGGGACCAAACATGCATGAACAAAAGCGCAATAAAAGGTTTTCCCATGAATGCGCCAGTCGAGGCGCCGGGAGCGAATATCGGTTTCCTTGCCAATTTTAAGCTTTATGCCCCGCTGCAGGGCAACCATTGCATGACGACCATAAGAAAACTATAACGGAAGGAAAAGTTTTCTTGCGTTGTTTTGCGCCTTTTGCTCGCAGCGTTTGTTGGCTGTGAACGAAGGCGCCGAATGTGTTTGTTGCTCTGCTGTGAATATTTTCGTTTTTATAGTTTTCAGCGCCGACGCCGCGACGCTTGTATTTTGCGACAAGTTTTTACGAGCACGTCGTGTATTTTATCAGGCATTAAGTATCAATCGAAGAACAAAATAGAAAAATATCAGAGAAAAACTTCTGCAGGAAGAAATGTTAACTTTAAAGAGGCGCTCGAGGATGTTTTCAGAAATTAGCAGTTCGGCAAAATTTCGTATTCTCGGCAATGACGAGTTTTCATTTTTCTGGTACCACGGTGCGGGGAACAAAAACCTAATAAAATTTCATAAAGAATCAAATTATGTGGAGGTCCTTGGCGCGCCCCTTCCGCCATCGCAGGCGGCCGGCACAGCCTGCGCGCCCTGCCGAGGGTTTACGATGACTTGCGCCGCTGCGGGGCGAATTGTTTCGCAATAAAAAGCGTCTCGCAGTTCCGTTTTTACATCGCCGACTTCCGGACTCCGAAAAACTCCTGCTGGACCGTATCAAATCTCGCGCGCGCGTTTGCGACGCGCGTTTTTCGAGACGATCAGAAATCCGGGGCGAACGGTCCAGGCCTGTCGGCCGCGCGCCGCAAAAATCGCAACAATAAAACGTACTTTCGAGTGGCAACAATTCATATCCTCGCGTCGCAATGTCGGCGACGTCGCAACATTACCCGATGTTTGCATTTCGATTTGCGGGCTGCGGCGGCGGCGGCGCGTGCACGGGCAAATAATTTATGGACGTATCAGCTCGTGTCCGCAATGACTTATTGTTAAGTTATACGAAATAGCGCGCGTGCGACGACCGGCTTCCGATTCCGGTTGCATTCTACACGCTTCCGGAAGTGTGACTAACGCCTCCCGCCGACGAGCCCGCCGGCATTATCTCGCACGTACGACACATTCGCGCACCCACGCGGACGCGCGAGGGCGCACAATCGCTCGTCATTAAAGTACAATAAACACTTATCGCACAATAGCAGTTATTGGTCGCCGTGAAAAGGGATAACAAAGCGACACGCGACACGCAAAGTCCCCGCTACACAAATATTACATTAGGGCGCAATAAAATGTTTTATCAAATTTGATATTTTACACCATTCTTCGAATCAAAAAAAAAAAAAGTTATGAGCCTTACAGATTTATTGCCTCCGCGTTTTGTTCTACGCCGTCTTCCGGCCGTAATAGACTCGCATGATGCTTAATATTTTACTATATCGCGGACTGTGACAGTTTTAGCCCCGTTCGAGATTTATAGACACATTTCTTTTATTAAATTTTCTTCCTTGCGACGAGAATAACACAAACACAGCATGCAGGCGTTTTGAACTTAGATATTCTCTGGTGACCCAGATACGAGCGTAATTTTTGAATTGAACGGATAACAGCTGTTGATGGTAATTAATGCGTGTGCAGCTGGGCAAATGCAATAATTGTTTATTGTGCGCGCCGGATTTTTGCAGTGGGCGGCGCACATGCAAACGCAATAATTTTAACGTTTTAATTAAAAAATTTCGCAGCGGGCCAATTTGCGCGCGCTTTCCGCCGATTTCCAGCGTCCTGGGTATATTTAGCGTTTGGTCATATCCGATGACCCGATGTATTCAATTACAATGTGGAGAGCACAGTCGGCGGGCGCAACACATTTCATAATTCGCGAAGGGTTTGTTCCGCGCGAATTTGGGTCGCGCCGAACGAGCATCCGGCGCCCATCAGGCAAGCGCAAATTATTAAATTGTTTTATTTCAGTTTATTTTATATTGCATTCCTCCGCCTGCGCACGAATGTAATTAATTTTAGCAACATGTGCGCAGAACATCCCCGGATTGTCAAGATGCGCGAACATCAATGCATCGATGCAATCCCAGTTTTTAGAACTGACACACATCCCGTTGTCCTCCGACGTGAGACGCGAGACGCGAAGCCTGCAAATCCGCGCAATAATCTCGAAGGCAGCTGCTGCTCAAATAATTGCCGCCGCCTTGGCGGGAGCGTTGTGTGCATTGGCCATCCGCGCGCCGCCCCTTAAGCCGAAACGCCGGAGGAAGTCGAAGGGTCAATTTCCAATAACCGAACTGATCCATCATTAGCCATCTAATATTGATTCCATTTGCCGGAAAAACTGCGCACTCAGCCGGCGGTTCGCACTCTTCGCGAGAAGGGTGGAATTCCATTAAGTTGAATCAACATCAAATCCTCCGGTGTCAAATAAAAGCCGGCGTAAAACCAAACAGAGGCGCAGCGGAACACGACCAGATATAAACGCATTATTGGGCTGCATGTGGTATTTCTCTTTTGCCCCGAACGCGGAATACCAGAAAAAGCTGATAGGCTTCCGTGATCCCCTGATTCGGGCCGCGCATCAAAATATGCACCCGGCGTGGCAGCTCAACTTGTTGGAATTATTCCTAACCCAGATCTGACAACAACACGTACCAGTCACTCACTGACAAAGCGCGCCAAGGCACAAAAAAAAAAAATTCCCAGCAGGCACACGCGGATGGCAAACGCGGCGGCCGGGCCGCTTCCCGAAAGCTTCTAAAACACAAATTGCTGAAACGCGGCTTTTCTCTTCATGGATATTAAATGCAGGCTAGTCACAAGCAGGCGCTGATGATATAAACTGCTTATTTTAATTTCATCCTGCACTAGCGGATTTTTACTATGTTTCCACGAAAAGCCACATGGGCGCAAAAATTATACATATTATATAGCGTGCATTTTGCTGCTATCTCTTCGTAGAATCAAGCTCTAAAAATCGAGGGGTTGCTTGTGAAGTTGCAAACCAATATTTCGGAACGGAAAAGGTGAGAAACGCACCGCACGAAACTGGAACAAAAATCATTGTTTAGCAGCTAGTTCCTTTTTCGCATCAAGTTTTACGTTTTTGAATGCAAACGTTCGTGAACTTTTATGGCGTCGCGTCGGAATGAGCTTTTGTCGTCGCGCAAAATTGAACAGCGCAAAATGCAAAACTATTTAAAATCGAAGCGCATAAATGTGTGGCGGAGCAATGTATCAGCGCCATTATTCTCGCGCATGTTGGGTAAGTCGGTAAAGAATTGGTGTCTGAAAATAGCGCACTTTTCGAAATATTAGAGTCTTGATAAAAACGTACTGTATCCGAATATATCTAAACCCCCTCGTCGATGTCGCCTTGCACGTAATGCAGTGTTGCAGCCGAAACTAATCCCGTAGTAAAAGACGCGGCGCGCATCATTGACTCCCAAATTCGGTCCCACCCGACGCGGC
>JARRAA010000943.1:0-14124 GCA_030557295.1 Ecitodaemon sp. MM-2014
AACAAAACAATGAATAATCAATTTTGATGTTTGGAAAATGTGTAAAATCTGTTATTACTTTCATACGCTTGATATGAGAAGGCTGGGCAGGCTAAGAAGTACCACATTGTAACAAAAGATGTTGTAAAATCATTCCTTCGGCCCTTACAACTCTATAAACAATCAAAAAAGTTTTGACAGATATACAAACATGCATAAATGATTGACAAGCTCATATCGTGATTCAAATTTATTAAAATGACAGCATTATATAGTCACCCCTTTAATATTTTGACATGCACATCATTCAAATTCGGTTATTGTATTTATATTTAGGGTGAAAATGCGCAATTGTAAGAAGCAACATATGCCCTCACTATCGGACCAGATTTTTTATGCGAGCCTTATATGCGTATCGTAAAATGAAACTGGCATATTATGCTCGCGCAAGATGGCCGCTTTGTGCGCCCACCAGCAACGCCAGCGCCGAACCCTTGAAGTCTTCAAGCGCGCGATAAAGAACCGGCTCGGCGCGGCCCCGCGCGTGTAAATGTATTAGATTATTATGACATTAACGTGCGCTCCCGCCGCCACTCTCGAACGCGAGGCGGTTTTGGAACGCGAGTTAATATAGCGGATAATAGAGGAGACGTCCCCTTAGTTTATTTTCCTTCCGTCTACCCCCGAGACCCACGCTACCAGCACTGCTGAGTCCTGGATCTAGTAGCTATTATGCGGACTGTGATTTTCATTGAAGCGCATTGACACACACCGAACGAGACTTGAAATTGGCTCAGCATATTGATGAAATGTGTAAATCGGTAAATATTTGCGGAATTTTTCCTTGTTATTTATAGTCGTATTAAAATAACGGCTTGTATTAATAAGAAGATTGCATTTTTCGCATTTGTAAAGTATATAACATTTTTTGTGGTATTTTCAAATAAGAACGAAGTAACTCTAGGTTAAAAACAAGCGCCCGCCATATTCCGTAGCGCTGCACGAGGAAAAATTGTGAGAGCGATACTATTTTCGGTTATTATACCCAGGACGCAGGAGTAGTTAGCGTTGTTGGAGGGTAACTGCCCGTACGGGCGGCCCCTATTAACGGTAACTACCTATGTGAGCCGCGCAGGTCTGCGAGACCAGCCGCCAAGGGCCGTGATTACATTTTACTGCGGTAAATAATTTGGCAGAGACTATCTGCCCCTTCTCTTGCGAATAAAACACTCAAGCCATTTGAAATTTCCCCTTTAAAAGCTAAACAGATTATCTGCAGCCAGAATATTGTAAAGTTTTTATATCCGGCAATAAGAGCAAATGCTCACAATAATATATTCAAAGCTTTTTGACATTGCAAATCAATGTGTATACGGAGAAACATGATAAACAATAACCGCAGAGAGAAAACGCGGAGTATAACAAAAGGCGAAAGCGTTAAAAGTAAAACACCGAATTTTTTTCCAAATGGACATATAATTTAAAACATTTTTAAATATCATATAAAATTCATTTTTTTCTTATTCGCCGCAGCCTCTCGTCGAGTGCACTGCTTAAAAATCGTAAAAATGTTTTTATTCCCCTTTATTATTATTTACCCGAAATAAAACCTTTATTATCGAACAACCTAACAAAAAGAGCGAGTGGCCACAGAGGGAAGCGCGCATAAAAAGCTAAATGAAAGTGGAATGACAACAGAGTGGGTGGTAAAAAACATTGCAAAAGTGATGAAGTTTGCCAGTTGCCGGTTAAACAATACACGCACGTCGTGATTTTTAAATTTTTTCGAAACGATTTTTTGATTATATCAAATTTTTAATTTTAGTAACCTGTATTAACAAGTATAGCGAATGCGAAATACATAATTCAAAATGAATTCGCAATGCCACAGTTGTCGGGATGTCGACGCGCAGCAGGGATTGCAGGATATAAAACCTCATGGCTTCGGGGCGAGGCTGCGCGACACCGGATGGATCTGGGAATTAAAGTGCTAATTACCTAAGTTGGGTCTCTTTATAAACCGCCGAGCCCGCAAGAGACGAGTCGCGAATTAGAACTCGCGATGAAAATGCGCTCGCTTTTTGAGTGTGAGTCGAGCGCATAACGTGTGTGTGTCGAGTCTGCGCTCGTCCTTTTCATACTCGATGTCTCTCTAAGTGGAAATATTCAAGAAGCAACTAGAAGCGGATCATTCCCGCACACCGTCTTGTACGGAAACCCTCCGCGTCGTCGTCCCGAACACAACGAGGAATAAAACGCGTCGGGAAAATTGCGGGAAGCGGTGGTATTCGTCTGCTAAGTTTCGCGGAGTTTGTGGAGACTGTCACGAAACTAAATGCTTGAATAGCTTCTCTCTGGGCTCTTTCAGTGTTTCATAACATTTCGCATCGTTTCAGCTTCTTAACTTTGGTCATATAAAATTGCTCCCAATGCTCCTCACGGTCTTCATCTGTTTAGACGAGCGACTCGCGTTTGCCATTGGTGGATGATTTACAAGCTTCTCGAATTCGTGAGTACTCCTGCTCTGGGTGTATTCCCTCCTCGGCGCAAAAGGACAGGAATCGTCTAACTTTGCTCCTCCCGAAACAGACTAACTATATAAGTATTCAAAACGTATAACGGAACACCAAGGCTGGATAAATTGGAAGGAGATTATAAGAAAGATCAAAAGGCAAATTAAGACCAAACCTGCTTTATATCTTGTAAACGAAAACATTTCTTACAATTTTCTTCTTTGAACGACGAATCAATCCCGATTTGGAGGGGAATATAAATTCGATGCGAGACAAACCTCAATGATTCCAATTATCGTTTACCTTGAAAGAACGGAATCGACAACAATGCTGTCCATAGTTTCGTTTCATTGTGGGGAATCCTCTTTTAATAATGAACAAATATCGCTCGAATGAGAAATGAGAAATTCATATCAATAATCCGAGATAAAGCGCGACATAAAGGAGAGATTATCCGGTCAAAAGTCAAAGGAAGCGGAGAGTGCGACATCACAGAACCCACATGAACGAACAGATTAAACCAATGCACCCAGCTCACCAGAGCACTTTTTGTCGAGGACGAGGATGAGTATTTGGGGTTCGGCATTGATTAAAAAAACTAACTTCAAAGTAAAGACGCGAAGGCGATTGTCGCTCGCCAACAATCGGTCTCCAATTTACACTCTAATTGTGGCCTTCGTTTTTCGATTGGTTTGCTCATTCATCAGTATAAGCAATTTGAAAAGAAGCCGATAAGTTTTAGAGAAAAACACTTTTTGTTGTATTTCGTTTAGCTGAAAGCCTTCGTTGCAGATAGTAAACAAAGTGTAGATGTTTCTCAGAGTGTAGATGTTTTGGTTTTAGTCAAACGTCGAGAAACCGAAGCGGTTATCTCTTTGTCCTGGAGGAAGTGCTGCGTTTTACGTTGGCTTCGCTCTGGTCGACGGGCGAACGAGGAACTCGCCGCGAACTCTCGGAGTAATCGATTAATTGATGAGATAGTTTGGAGAAAATGCGGTCTTTATCAATTACCGATGATTGAACCCACTTACCGTGGGTCAGCTTACGCTTGAATAACGGTGATACTCTCGGTCTGGGTTCGACAATAAATTTGCTAAAATCTTTCTCGAATATATCCGAAATAAAATAACTCTTGCGACCCGAGCAGATGTCACCAAAACAATTATTCTGATCAAATGAATCTATAGATAATCATGAACAATTGTGGTCTCCATGGCAGAATTCAAATTTGTATAAACTCAGACCCTCCAGACCAGAAATAATAAAGCATGAAATCGGTAATAATAACAAGAATAACAGTCTGAGAACGCTGTCTGCATGGGAGTCTCTTTCAAAAACGTGCCCGCCGCGCTTTGCCATTTATACGCGGAGAGTCCTGGTGCGATGGGAAAACAAATCGTTATTGATCGGTTTGCTTTCCGTGGCTCCGGCATCGGATACATTTGAACGTATCGCCCGCTCCCTCGTCAAAACAAACGAACTTGACGATGCGTTATTAGTCGTTTAAGCTTTATGTGCATAGCTTCAAATCTTCCGCACCTTGCCGTACTGACGTTCGCTGACCTACAGGGCGCAGGATGTCTAATACGTAAATTACCGATGCCAAAACCGCCCGACGTTTATTCCGCACCGGCGGGCATCCTCAAAGTGGTAAACTGCGTGCGGACTTCGAAAATAGCAAAGAGTGAAACTGACAGATTAGGTGGATTATAATAAATGCCAATTTTCTAAGCGCTTCCCGCTCGTTTTGCGTCCGGACCATCGTCTGGCGCCACCGCTATTTTAGATTTCGCTTAAGATAATTTCGCAAAGTAAATGGCAATCTTGTAATTAAAAATCTATTTTTACTTCACCGATTTTTACCCAAAAACGCCTGGTTAATGAAACCATAAATAATGCCAACGGTTTTACTAAATTTTCTGTAGCTGCACACGATGAAATAAGTAATCAGCATGATATCGAAATTCAACACTGTGTTCCCAAAGCGTGGACTTAATGGGGGTTGAAATGCTGAAGGGAGTGTCTGATTAGTTGATGGCATTAATTGGTTGTTTTCGGGGAGAGGGTGCCTCATTGTTAAAATCTTCTCAAGCTTCCAATTACTTTGCGACAAAATGACACTAATTTCCGCTAATCTTTAGCTATTATAACTTCACGACATAGTTAATTACAAAAAATAACGCATTTGTTTTAGTTTCACCATGTTACTATGTGTCTGGTATTTTGGAGGCTGGAGGTTTATTTTATGTTTTGCGCTTCCGACTGCAATAGACCAGTTGAAAACGCGCATTTCGGTAAATTTTCAAGAGCGCAAACAATTTTAGTCCGGCATAAAAAGCGCCCCGTCTGTTCGGCGTATGATCAAATGTTGTGAGGTCTCGCCAGTCCATTAGAATCGAGTATTTTTGGCTGTTCGACTGGTCGGAAGGGCGCCGAACTTTCAGACACGGCCCTTTTGACTAACTGGGTGGTATATTCGTTACTTTGGTCTACGGTTCTATACTGCGGTGTGCATTAGTGTTTGCATATTTTAATATTCTGCAATTTTCGTAGTCCAATGTAAAAAAAAAAACAAGAACATTATGTTCACACAAACATTTGGAATTGCCTTAATTAATCCTTTGTTTTATGAAATGGAAAATAACACCGACGTGCGAAGCGAGCGGACTCGTTGAAATATGAAATTCCGAGCGCGGCGCCCTCTTCGACTCATTGTTTTGGTATTCAAATCGAGTTGAGAGACATAATCTAAAGTTATAATTTCCCTAAAGAATCGAATACGCGACCGCGTTAACAAACCAGTCGCCCAGCCGGAGCAACCAATTCCGACGCCAGCCAACCGACGCGGCGAGATTAGACGATATCGCTTTGTTTTGTTTATTAATAAATTTCCGTCACGTTTCATCTCGTTCGATCCCATCTCGCAGCCGGTCGCGCTCGAGTGGAAACCAGATGACATGCAAAACAAATTTGATATCGTCGCGCAGAAATAAAATGACAGGCGCGAAGGCGAAATAGTGCACAACGCCCGAATGCGAAAGCAGCGACGAAGAAGACCGCGAGAATGTCGAGGCATAGGAGAAGCGACCGACTGCGTGACAGCTCAAAGCCGCTCTAAGCTCCCGGGTTAAGGGAAGAAAGACTGCTAATAGAGCTTTCTCTCGGCTTTCACCGCCTCCGCCGCGGTCGTCGGCGCGGACGAGTCCATGACGTGCTCGCTCCCAAAGTCGACGCGAACCCAATTCATGATCCAATAACAAAAGACAACGATATTACTGCCCGCCCGCGCCTGGACAAAGGGACCGAAAGCACTTTCGCTGCGATATTGGATACGACTTAATGGCGAATCCACTTTTATGTGCCTTTCTCACACGAGACGCACGGCGACCAATACGCACATATGTGCCCGGGTGGCAATTGCTTATATATATCTAACAATATAATATTTTCAAGAAGACCAAGAGAAAGAAGGAAAAGCAAAAAAATATGCGAAAGTGTCATTTTTAGAAGAACAAATCCATGTAGGCCATTCTGGAGACATTTCAAAATGACAGTTAAAACAAACTTGACCATTTCTATTTTTCGTCATGTTCCTCCAACTAACCTGGGCTCGAACTAACGACTCGCTTCATTTATATCCATTTACACATGTACCAACTTTACAGCTGTGTTACATACGCGGTGTAGTGATGTGTAGAAGAAAATGGAAGCAGGAGTAAGTAAGTAAGCGTCACGAACGCAGCGTGATGTCTCGCACGCTCCGGCGCGCCAGAGCGCACGGTAAATGTTGACAAATCGTCGGTTTCGTGTTGGCCCCCATTGCCGCTTTCCGTGTTTGCCGTAATCTCCCAAATCGGCACATCTTACATAATAATTGCCAATAGAATGGTAATCTTCGTCCGATTTGCAAAATGCGCCAGCGCTTTGCCGCTCTTTGAGAGTCCCTCGAAATGCGAACGTTCGTGAATAAACGCGCATAATTGAAGCGAAGAGCCGCGCAACAATGTGCAATAATGGTAATCGCGAAGATAATAATGGTAAGAGGCTTGCGTGTTTAAAGATTTGACGCATTATGCGAGGAGAGCGTTTAAGCACGCTCCAAAGCATGCGAAGGAAGCGAAAAGCAAACAAAGCTCACGCGCCCGAAAGCTCTGCGAAAGCACACAAAGCGCAAAAATATAATGTGCGCACACACCCTGCACACACACTTACTGCCGGTTCGTGAAGTATTTAAAGGTTGAGGTGTGAGCGTCTGAAGAGGTTCGTCATCACCTCGACGCGCGGAATGACAAACCCGAACGAAATAATTTATTTAATTCGTTTTTACCAGTTCGCGTGTTCCAATTTAATGTCGACAAATACTCGAAACCAATTGCAACTTTAACGAATTGCGCACTTGTTACAAGCGATTATTGTTATTGACGCGGAATAGAATAAAATAAATAAAAACCGTTTTGGCAAATTGCGCTTGCGCCAAGCTTTTGTTCCGCACTCACAATTTCCAATACTCATTTAAAATCATCGCCGACGCATTTTCCACAAGTGCGGACAATATAATATTATAGCATTTGCGATAGTAAAATTAGCGGCAAAACTAAACAATTGCTAGGTGATTTCTGCAGGAATCATCGGCGAAATTAAAAACCGGGGGTTAAATAATGAGAATGCGGACGTGTTCGTTGAACTAAATTAAATTAACAATGTAAACAATTTCTCGGGTCATAATACAAATTCGGTGCCTGGTGACTACAGAGTATCTATTAAATACTGTTTGTTCGAAATATTTTAAAATAATTACATTAATGTGGTAGTAAATATCTGGATTTTTTATAAATCTACAGTAAATTTGATGTAAATCGATCATTTTTATTGAATAAGTGAATATATATTGAATAGATATCATTAGCAGGATAACTAGATGGACCTATAGTGTTTTGCAAAAATGTGTAATGTGGGGAACAGTTTTCCTGGTGGTACAAGCAAAGAGAGTTGATAATTTATGAATATAATATTTATTAACCCTAATTAAAGTTGCATTAAATGATTATCATAATAGGCAATGCGGCTGGTTGAAAGTTAGGAGAGCGCGCCGAGCGCGAACAGATATATCATATATGAGTTGTCTGCTAATTGAGCTTGAATTATATACATTAACCATTATTTATTAAAGCGCATCGTCGTGTGCGTTTTGTTCGTTTGTATCGGTGCACACCGAACATACAGTGTAATCGCATTTGGAAACGTGCGTTATACACTTTGTTGTCGCAGAATTATTAATTAAGTTCGAAATTATTTGCGACACGCATGGAACATTTGCACATTCAATTAAAACCGAGAATTTCGCCAACGTGGAAGTAGAAACGAGTAAGAAACGTGTTTAGTGATTTCGAGCGTAAATGATTCCGATAAGCGTTCGTTTATCGTCAAAATCACTCCCGGCACATATTTGGGTATTAATGCTCTTGCTTGTGCAGAGAGGTGTGCTTAAGGCTGGTTAAGACCCTTTTGCCGACACAATGGGTGACAATGGCGCGTGAATGGTACTGTTTTGCTAACACTAACGATCTTTCGGCAGCCACGCAGCCCCATTGTGCGCAGCTTATGAGATTAGCATTCGGTGTCGCTGTTGTCGCCATGCGCTCACATGTTCTGCGTAGATGCTGATATGCTTCCAAGTGTCGGAACGCGTCTTTGAGGCGACCGAAGCGACACCATCAGTGTCGAAGGTGCTAGCCACGTATTTAAATAAAATCACACCCCACAGTACCCATTATGCAATGAAGACAAGAGGCAGCAAGCGATCACGAGATAAACAGTTTCGGGAAAAGTTGGAGGGCACCGGGACCTGAATGATTTTCAGCGTGGCGCATGCTTGACTAGCGGCCGACGTGAAAAAAATCAAATGCACTTCAGGGAAAAGTAGGTATTTAGGTTTTTTAGATAAAGTGTGCAGAAAGAAACCACAAAGAATGGATTATGTTTGGAGTGGAAACATGGTAAAGGAAATTCCAAGGAAATAATGGCCGAGTGTCAATAGTCAATGTAATTTTATCGATGCAAACATCAACGATAATGTTTTCAGATAAATATTTGTATATACACCTAAGTAAACTTACCAAATTGATCATCAAGCACACGTCCTATTGATGATGATGGTGTTCGCGCTTTTATTTAATTAAATGCACAGGGAGCGTATCCAGGGTGTTAACCTTAATAATTTCATTAATTAGAAGCGCTATGATGAGGAAAGGATCCTTTGAAAATAGGAAGACAAAACAAGAATGCGTTATATCAAGTATGCATCCTTTTCCTCTGTGCACTGCTGAAACAAGCTGGCTAGATAGACAAGTTGCGCTGAAATTGAGGCAAAATGCCGCGTAGTGGGGTAAACACTAGCGATTGTAGTGTCTGCCATCACCGGGGATACCTACCTACTCCTGGATGGTCTGGATAGACGAGGAAAAGAGAAACGCGCGCTACGCGCTCGGCAATACCGCAAGAGTTGTAAATGATTCAAGCGGGCTGTACGGCGCGAGCTTTAACCCGTTGCACATCGCTTTGCTGGTTGTACAGGCGCTCGCGCTGTTGTGCAAAGGCATTTTGCGCTCCTCTTTGTTGCGAGCGAACATCGCGCTTCGCATTCGGCGAGCGCCGCCGAGCGGGCGCGAGTGCGAGAAAAGAGGGCGCAACGAAACGGCGATATTTACCTTGACGCTCTCGAGTGTCTCTATCTTTATCGGGCGTTTGGCGCTGCCCGTACCGCCGCCGCCGCCGCCGTGCCTTTCAGCGGTGCGCACCGCCGCCACGCCGGCCAATCGGAGCGCGGCCCAACTACCCTCCGACGACGATTTCCAATTGCCGCCCTCCAATCGGCGCCGCAGTCTGAGGTTTTCCAGTCGATATTTGTTACTTTGCGTTTTGACGTCTTCCTAAGTGCTACACACACATGCTATCTGATTTGCACGCATGCGACCAGCAGGTTCTATCAATTCTGCAGAGTAAGCACCGCCACCGCGTTTCATTGCGTTTATTCGAGCGGAAAATAATTGTTGTCTTTGAGACGAAACGCGTTGCGTTGTTATCTAGTGCTTGTTTAAATATTTTATCATATTGAAACGTATCACACTTCCCTCTTACATTTTATCTTTGCAGGTCGTTTAAATTTCCACTAAAAAAATCTTTGCTTTCTGGCCTGTGCCATTTTTCCAAAAAAACCTATTTCACAGTCGACGCTTATTGTAATGATGTTTGAACACCTTTAATAAGCATCATCGACATTCAAGTATTGTGCGCGTTGTGCGATATTCCAACAAGAAGACGAGTGCGAGGCGTGCGCTGTTATCCCACTCGCCAAACTGAGTCACCCCCAAACGCTTTACTCTCTTGCTTCCACTCCTCTGCGAGCACCACCCCGTCTCGAGTGCGAGGCATGAGATACACCACTTTTAACGGTTTAACGAAAGGGACGAGCAAAATGCGTTGAAGCGAAGTGCACCGCGGCGGTGCGCTGCCACGGGGTGTTCCCCCCCAGGACGCATCGGGGGTGTGTCCTCTTAAAACATCCGCCCTTATCGGGCGCAAACATCACGCGGCCTGTGTAAACCATCGTACACCGCAAACGGCGTCAGTCGTCGCAAACTCGCGCCGAAAAACGAAACGCTCGTCGATTCGAATGTGCTCGTTCGGTTCAGTGAAGTGTTGCTTTAAATTTATTGTTCATCACTAAACAATCTAATGGCACTCTTAACGTACTTTTAAACCAGCGCATACCCGAATTATCCGCTAGTGCGAGCCGAGTAAAACAAGCTACAAGTGGCATCAAAAGTGTTAGCAATATAAGAAGTGCAAAACGAATCCGATAAAATGTCGTCGCCGGTGAAAGAGATTGAAGTGAACGTCGTATCGAGTCCCGAGTCGACGTCCAGGAACAATTCTCCGGAACCCGAGTATCGTTTTAATCACCACGTCCCGGCGAACATCACGTGTTTTCCGGTGATCAAGCAGACTGTGGACGAAGAGAAAAATGACTCTAAAGACAGTACGAAGAGTTCGGGAACGCCGAAAAACTCCGGCGCGTCGACGAATTTTTCCATTTCTAGTATCCTCAGTCGGGCGGAACCCGCCGCCAAGAAAAACGGATACTTGCCGACGCATCAGCAAGTCCTCGAGGCTGCCATTTCCGGTAATAATGACGGCAACATGCTCTCCAGGTAATTATTGCATTAATTGTTGATACTAATATGTAGCAAACGTGCAAGAAAGGGCAAAGTATGATGCTGTATCCAAACTAGAAAATTTTAAATACTTGATTGGTTGTATTTGGACGGAAACAAAAACCACATGCAAATAGGAAGATTGCTCGAAAGCGGACGGGGATGAAGCGATTAGTTTGTCTTTGCGAAGACACAAAGCCTCTTGGAGGGATAATCCCGACTGAAAATCCTTCGTTCTTTGCGATATTATAGGCAGCTTTGTACCCCCAACATCCTTATAACCACGAAAATATTTAAAGACGCGTTGGGAACCGCTTTGTCTGTAGGGTTGCGTCGGAGTTCTCCCATAAACGTTAGACGTAAATATTTGCGGCATGCAAAATGTTTATAAAGATTTGAAACATAAAAACTGGAAGCACCAAAGCGGTTTAGCAGCGAAGCGAGGCGCACCTCTGAAAAAGGTTGTTTATCGATCATGTCAAGATATCGCAGCACTTAAAGACCGGTGCGGTCTTGGCAAAGAGCAGACCAAGGAAGCAGGAGACAGAGGGCCAAATCCTCTTAGGGAATTCGGCTCCTTGCTCTTCCGCTCGCTTCCGGCCGCCTCCCATTAGAGTTCTTCCCATATTGCGCAGACTTCCAGTAAGTTCTCCTCGCTCCTTGAAATTTCCTAGACCTGCTTTTGATAAAAACACAAACTTCGCCGAGCGAAGCATCTTCGATACTTCCGTTCGAGACAAAATAGTCATCATTTACTAATGTATTATTATTGTTGTTTCAGATTAGGCCTCATGTCGCATTTTGGTGCCCTGGCGGCGGCATCGAGTCGGTACGCAGCATTATGCGGGCCGACGGATCCTCGCAGCATACCGTGGTACTGGGGGCGGCTACAACCGCAATTAGGAAATGAGAAGACAAGTCCTACCGGTAAGCATCTACTTTTAAATAGAAAAGCTTTCTGCCCAGGGGTTTCGTTTGCTTTTTTTGCAAGCGATAGTTTGGGCAGCCGTACAAGTCTTCGTTTAATTTCGAACATTACCGACATTTAAGAAGTAATTACTTTGCGAGCACGCGTGCACGTCACCGCACCACACAATAAAAGCGTCGTTTTTAAGGTTTCTAATCCTCTTAAACTTAAACAATCGATCTACATATTGACATGCGCTCGTTATCCGCAAACTTTGAGAGCACTGCATGCAATAATAAACTTTACCGATATGGGGATGTTATTTGATTAAGTTATAAATTACGGTTAGGTATCCTACTGCGCGAAGATAATCCAAAACCACTACTGTAATATAATTAAGTTAAAACTAAAGCCGCGTTCGTCGATGGCGTTTTATTGTTTGGTTCCTTCCTGCGCTTCTTTTCCTCGCTCAGTCGTTACACGTAATTTCCAACAATTTCCTCTATAAAAGCAATTTAACCTAAATCTAACGTAAGTTGAATGTCGATAACGCCAACTTGAAAGACGATCTCGCCTGTGAATATCAGTAAATCCGGCTGTGCACGAAACATGGGAGCGCTATGGCTTCCAAGCGATTAGAAACAAACCGGGCGCGTAGGGTTTCCCGGAAACCACCGGACTGCGCACATCAAGAAGCAAACAAGCGCGATTTTACGAAACGATTGCCTAGAAGGTGCGTAAATTTATAATGTGGCTTTGTTTTCCAGGTGGCACTTCAAACAACGACGATCAATCACCTCCGAACTCGCCGCGAGACTTTCACTCGACCATGCCGTCGTCGGAAGGCAATCGCAGCCCGCGCGCGTCTTCTCCCGACGGGCAGCGCTCACCGCCGAACAGCCCCCATCAAGCCACATCGCATCCAGCGTATTTGGAGCAAAACTACTTATCGCTGTCGCGCGCGAAGAGCCCCTTCCGAGAGTCGGACTCCAGCATGGTGATCGACGAAGAGGTGGACGACGACGAGAGCGACTACGACACCGACAAAGACAAGAAAGTGCAGAACGCCAGCCTGAGTCCCTGCAGCTCGCTGGCGAACAAGCGCAAGAAAAAGACGCGCACGGTGTTTTCCCGCTCGCAAGTCTTTCAGCTGGAGAGCACCTTCGACATGAAGCGCTACCTCTCGAGTTCGGAGCGCGCCGGCCTGGCGGCCAGCCTGCACCTCACCGAGACGCAAGTGAAGATTTGGTTCCAGAACAGGCGGAACAAGTGGAAGCGCCAGTTGGCGGCCGAACTGGAGGCGGCCAATATGGCGCACGCGGCGCAGCGGCTCGTGCGCGTGCCGATTCTTTACCACGAGTCGGCGGCGAACCGCCATCCCTTCGACCAGAGCCACGCGCTCGCGCTGCATCCGCATCCGTTGGACGCGCGCGATTCGGGAGCGGCGGGCGCCGTCGGCACACCTCCCGCCGGCTACCCCGGCTCGCTGTACTATCATCATCAGGCGAGCGTCGCCGCCGCCGTGCACAGCTTACCGTCTAGCCCCGTCAGTCGACCGCCGATGTCGGGCCTCGTTTGAAATCAGTGCGAGGTGGACGCGATTTCCAATAAACTCACCGTCGACTAAAATCGGAGCTGTAAAACGTACTAAGTACAAATTATTTATAATAAACTCGACGCATGTCAGTGTGGGACGATCGAAAACATAATGTGGACATGTGAACGCAGCTTTAGTCAAATAGGATGTATATATTTATACGACACACGAGCTAAGAAGAGAAGAATGATAAAGTAACGTTTTCCAGTCGTACGCATACCAAAACTCAGCCAATAAGATATCACACTAAAAGTTAAGCTAAGAATGTGCAAGATTAATGATAATTCTGTAATATTAGAAACGCTTTGTAAATATTCATTGTATTTATTTCTTATATTTAAGCCCAAAACCAAAAAGCAGCTGATATCTGTACATAATAAATCATATCAAAATAGATCTACCCAAGCTATGATTTTGTAATTTTGTGCAAAACTATACGTTCGGTTATAATACTCTTTAACATACAAAATATCTAAATTAATTGTGTAGCCACATATTGTTGTTACGGAAGTGAAATAAATGGAAATTAGATGATATTCGTGACATTCCCAACATGATTTCTCGACTTTTTAATTTTCTGCTATTTTTTATCGTCGTTGTGCAATCTTTCAGAGGTTTCTAAAACGATTGAATATCCCAGAGTTTAATCAATATCAAACGAGTCAAGTTTGTGACTTCAGATAGTTGATTGGAGTTTAATCTTACTCTTCTCGTTTGTGCAAACCCTTTGGAACATCTGCTCACTTATTACGCCCTGCGAGGGTTGAGCATTCAGGCAGCGGTGTCCAATTTTTCTCTGGTCATCGTCGTCCCTGTCGTCGTTTTTAAGCCAAATGGAGCGCGCGGTGTTATGGGGATGCAGTTGTCTGATTCCTACGATCGCAGACTCAAGTGGAGGAAAGATGAGAGTGACTC
>JARRAA010000949.1:0-11232 GCA_030557295.1 Ecitodaemon sp. MM-2014
TCAAGTACTTCCAATTCATTCCATGACACAGAGTTCCACGAATGCTAACAGATGTTACATTTGACGCTGTCACGTAGCGAAAACCATTTACAAACGTTCTACGGCCAAATATACACGCTTTTTGTACGACAATCAAGCGCCACATGGAACTTCAAACTCGCACATTTTTTTGGGTATTCCTTTTGGCTTTCCAACCATGGACTTTACGAAGATGGTTTTATCAGAACAAGGAACGAAGCCATTATTCATCTGGAAGACTGGCACCACGTCGATTCCATGCCGTTTCGGAAGCAGAGGTGGTCACCAATTCAACAAATCTCGACTAATATTTCAAATGTAAAATCCAACGATGGCTTCAAGCTACTATCCGATTGTGAATCCTAATCAATTATTGTACCCAATAAATAATTTGCTTCATGCATTTAAGTGTCTTTTAATAATCTGCTCGAAGAGAAGACTAGTGGAATCGAACTCCTTGTTGGGAAAACTAAGAAGCCGGACTTTGGCAAGTTCTAAGACGCGGACACCCAGTCCAATGCTTGTCTGTGGCCTAGCCGAGAACAACATGGTCAAGTTTATCATCTGCGATGACAAGAAGCGATGTTCCATGAGGAAGGGTGCTTGTAGTCAGTTGCAGGTCTCACTAAGCATTAGCCCAACGCTCAGATTCCCCCGCAGCCGTTCAAAGCCGGGAGAGTGCAAGGGACAGGTGATCCCAGAGGAATGAGAAGTGCGCCAGAAGGGATGTATCAGGGTGGTTCTGGGCGTGGTCAGATGGCCCTAGTGATCATGAGTGCCATGCCTCAATTTGCGAAAAGATTGAGCGAAAGCTACGACATGCAGGAGAAAGTGGCTCAGGAGAACGCTGATCGATTTTTAGCGCCTGGACGATGCCACAAGTCTGCATGTGCGAGGTGCATCTTTAACATCAAAAATGCCTGAGCAGGATCGATGAAACGAAAATTACACGAAATTAACTGTTACGGCATCGGTACCATAAACATCATTCACACTTTCAGCGGCCTAGCTTGTATTTTCTCCTTCATCAAAGAAACACTGTAAAATGTGCAAAATTTTCACCTTGTTTACTTCAATTTTTAACACTCTGTTAGTCACAACTGAATGGAACAAACAAAAAACAGCAAAACTTTTTTTTGTGAAATGTTACGAGTATAGACGTGAAATAGTTTGATAGATACTTTACGAGATATTTACCCGGAAAATAATGGCTTTCCTTTTCCCCAACCAATTATTTTAGATGTACCAGATGAACTAGGATATGGGGGATAATGGGTAATATACAATACTAAATACAGATTGTGAACGAATCAGAGTTGTTTTCCTTTCATTTAATTTTGGAAATGGTGAAACATTGAAAAACATTAATAAATTTTGATTGTACAACTTCTGAACCGTTCTTATTCCATAAATTCATGGTCTGGGGCAGTTTAAGGAATAAATAAGCATCAACGGTTAGTGTTTGTCCACAACTCCTAAAGAATATTTGAGGTGGATCGACCAACAATACTTTGGGAATAAACATCTATACGTAATAAATATTGTAATTATACCAATGCTGATATATAAATACAACCCCGGCTTCAACCGCCTCGCTTGTCGAAAGGTTTTTGTTGGGTAAATGTGATGAAAATGGGCAATACACAATAAATAAGTGGTTGTCTTATCAAACATACATATATAATATATCTTTAAGTTCGACACAATAATCCTAAGTTAAATTTAAATATAAAAGTTAATTAAATGTTTATAAAACAAGTAATTTATCGTATATATTGGAAGAAACATTTGCGAATGAAGAGTATATAAATAAAAACACAACACAGTAACCGCGATCACAGTACCAGTTTCCTTTCCTTTTTCTATTTAGTATTTTACAAACGCCCCCTTCATCGATGTACATATGCTGTGCGTGAATGTGTTTCTATCTGCGCGTGGGCGGCGCGGGCGTGTGCTGCATGCAGCCCTCGACGTTCTCCGGCCAGTCGCACACGTTCTGGTCGGGGTTGAAGACCAGGTTGGACGGGCAGGGCATGTGATGCTTGCGTTCGCCCTCGCACATGAAATATCTCGTGCAGTCGTTCTTATCGGGATGGTAGCTGATGTGCCCATCTTCTTCTTCGCACGTCACTTCGTTCGCTATTAAATTTGAAATCACATTAGATGGAGGACTCCAAAATCGGGTAGATATATATAACTTACGATCTTTCGTGGTGTACTGTCCGATGGGGTTGGAGCTCTCGAACGGACCGTTGAATTCGAGCTTCACCTTGTATCCTTCCAATTCCTGGCGCATGGCTTGCATGAGCGGGTACTTTCCACTGCCGCATTGTCCGCGGAAGTCGTCCATGTCCATGGACCAGATCATGATGCCGCCGAAACCTTCCTCCTTGAGCCATGCCATCTTCGTCTTCAAACTCCTCTCGTCGTCGAACCCGACCCACTGGTTGTCTCTGTAGGCGAAAGGCACCTGCTGCTCGTTGTCCCACACGAGCGTAGTGTTATCTTCGTGGAGGAAGTCGCACACCTCGTAGAAACTCATGAAGCCGGCTTCGGAGGTGTACTTGCCGGGCGTGCCGCCTCCGGACGCGGGCGCTCCGATGTCGAACTGGGTCGTGTTCACCAATTCGAAACTGCGACCGTACGTCGGCATGCCGATCATGAGTTTCTCTTTGGGAGCTCCCTGCTTCACCCATTCGCGGGCGGAGAAATCAACGGTCAACTTCTTCTGGTAACTGGTCGCACTCTCCAAGGGGAACAGCGGCGAGTTGTGACCGACGGTGCGCTCCCACTGGCCGTGGAAGTCGTATGTCATGACGTTGATGAAGTCTAAGTATTTGGAGATCTCGGGCACGTCGTATCCGGCGGCGATGGCTTCGAACGAAGCCGGCACGGCGGCGGTGAGAAGGAGTCGGGGCTGGCCGCTGGTTTTCGCTTCCCCTTCGAACGCCAGCCGAAGCTCCTTGAGCAGATTCACGTACGCGGCGCGGTCGTCAGCGCCACGCGGGTATTCCCAGTCGACGTCTAAACCGTTGAACTTGTAGTCGCGAAGGAACTCGATGGCGTCGTAGACGAATTGGTTCATGCGGAAGGTGTTTCCGGTGAGCTCTTTGAATGGCGTGGAGCCGAACGCCCAGCCGCCGATGGCAAGCAACACTCTCAAGTCGGGATTCTTCTCGCGGAGGGCAATCACGCGCTCGTACATTTCCTCGTCCTTCTCGTCGGCCTCGGCGAGCTTGAAGTCCTTCAGGGTGGCGAAGGCGTAGATGATGTGCGTGCACAGACTGGGGTTGACGTTCTCAGGCGTGAATTTGCCAGCTCCCGGTCGCTTCTGGGACCAGCTTGTGATGTAACAGAAGACTTGCGGAGCGCGAGCTAAAATCACAAGTGGATGAGTACATCATCGGCGATTGGTAGGTGTGTCTGATACTCACTGTTCTTTTCGATGGCCAACGCGCTCTTGTGAACGACTTTCTTATTCGGCTTCCTAATTCTGTTGATGACATCGGACACCGGAACTTTGACCGCCGCAGGCTTCTCGACTTCTTCTTCTTCTTCCTCGATGGTGCCGGCCACTTCCTGCCAGTCGACGTCCTTGGCGCCCTTGCCTCTGGAGATGCCGCGAAGTTCCTCTCGCATGGCCCCGATCAACGGATACTTGACATTGCCCCCGCAGACTGTGCCGGTGAAATCGTCCATGTCGACAGTCCAGACCATGGCGCCGCCGAAGCCGCCCTCCTTGACCCACTTCATCTTGTGGCGGATGGACTTCTCGTCGTCGAAGCCGACCCACTGGTCGCCGTGGACGGCGTACGGGACTTTCATTTCATCGTCCCAGACGTACGACGCGCCGTTGCGGAGCATCTCACAGACCTCGTAGTAAGCGAGGAAGCCGCCTTCCTTTGTGTAGGTGCCCTCCTTGCCGCCGCCGCTGGCCGGCGAGTTGACGGTGTACTTGCTGGGGTTGCTCAGCGTGAAGGTCCTACCGTAGGTGGGCATGCCGATGACCAACTTCTCGCGTGGCGCGCCCAATTTCACCCAAAGGTTGGCCGCATGGTCGACGGACAGTTGCTTCCTCCATTCGCTGTCGCTGCTCGGCGCGTACAGAGGAGCATTGTGGCCAGTTTCTCTTTCCCACTTGCCGTGGAAATCGTAAGCCATCAGGTTGATGAAGTCCAAGTAAGAGGCCACGGCGGGCACGTCGTATCCCGATTTGATGTTGTCAGGGCCCACCGGCACGGCGGCGGAGAGCAAGAGTCTGGGCTTCTTGATCTCTTGCGCTTCGGCTTCGAAAGCTTCGCGCAGTTCTGTGGAGCAGACGAAAATTGAGTTCAGTTCAGGGAAGCCGGGGATTCTAGCGAGCAAATTATAGACATTTTGGAGATGTTGGTCACGAAAGGCAAAACGGTATAACGAGTATGTTAATTCTCGCGACGTAAATGTACTTTCTTCAACCTTGTTCCCATATGCAAGGCAACAGCCGGCCGCGCATTCAAATGATTTTCCTTTTATTCTCGAGCGTCGCATCGTCCGAAGCGACATGGCGCGACGCCATCGAAAGTAACTAATTGAATTTGTGCGTACTGCCAATACGTGAGTAAGTAATGATTATCATTACATTAGAAAGTTGCGGTCTAATAACATAATAAACATTATTCGCGAAAACGTTCTCTCGGCCATTCAAAGTGCCCAAAATCAGTCGAGCATGCTTCATGAATATGTACGCAGTTGAAATCAAAACACAACGACCGTCGAAAAAACGAAACCAATTTATACTCTCTCTCTCTCTCTCTTTCCACTGACCTTTCAACAAGTGAACGTAGTTTTTCTTATCGTCGGAGCCCTTGGGGTATTCCCAATCGATGTCGAGTCCATCGAATCCGCGGTCGCGCAGGAACGGAATGGCGCTGTAGATGAAGGTCTGGCGCGCGTAGCGAGTGCCCGCCATGTCCTTAAACTTCTGCGTGCCGAACGACCAGCCGCCGATGGCGAGCAGCGTCTTGAGCGCGGGATTCGCCTTCTTCAGTTTGTTGATGCGGTCGTAGAGTCCGGTCTTGCCATCCTTCGTCTCGTCGTTGCTCTCGAAGGACGAAAGCTTGCCCTTCTTGAGCCAGCCGAACGAGAAGATGATGTGCGTGCAGAGGTCGGGCGTGATGTCCTCCGGGGTGAACTTGCCGATCTTCGGCCGATATTGCGACCAATTCGTGTAATAGCAGACGACTTTGTAGCCGTCCTTGTCCTTCTTCGACACGCCGGTGGCGGCGGCGACGGCATTGTCGCTCGTCTTCTTCGAGCCGCCGCGCCCGCGCGTTCGGAGGCGGTTGACGCTCGCGGACACCTCCTGATCGCCGCCGGTCGTCACCGAGGAGGTGACGGATGTCTGGGGACGTCTTAATCGGCGCCGCGTCACTGTGTGCAGAGAATACAATGCGTAATTATTTAATTACGGCCGACCAATACGCCACGCTTTGCATTTTCAACGATGCCAAGGTTTTCGTTGCGCCGGAGTTTGCGCCGGCGAAAATTTGCTCAGTCCTCTCCGGCCGAGAGGAGCGCGCGCTTTTGCGCAAGATGCGCGGCACAATTGCGATTGTTAAAAATCGTGGAAACAAAGGGGCACAAGACGCCATTGTGTTGCGAGGCCGTGCCGGCGCACAATCAAGACGAGCAGGCGCACGCCGCCCGGTTCTCGCGTTTTCTCGACGCGCCGCTTGTTTATTATGTCAATTTTTCTGTCGCGGCGACGAGCGAAACGAAGTGTGCGGTAAAGTGCGCCGCGAGGGACGGCGGAGCGCGGCGCGGCGATGCATTTTGCAACGGCCGCACGCGAAAAGGACGCGCGCGCCTGAAGATGAACGAACGCGCTCGCGTGCGCCGCCAGTGAAAGCTGCGGCTTCGCCGTTTCGAGGACTCCGCGTGATTGGAATTGCAATTTTCGGCTTCGTCGTGAGCGTGATGCGCCGGCGAGCGAAAATGATGCGACGAGATGCGCCGCAATTTCGATTCGACGTCGATCCACGATTGATACGCGCCGCTCGTTCTTCTAACGCAGTGGAACGGTGGAAGCCACGTTCTAGGTCAACGCTTCCTCCTGGGCCCATTATTATTTAGAGCCGTAATTTGTATTCAGCAGCTCGATGCTAGCAACATATCGAAGCGATCGAACAAATAACAATGAACCGGCCTTGAAGTTCGTAAAATTCGTTGCTTATTGTTAGCGCCTTCGGTGCCTCCTAGGCAGCGCGCGAACCGAAGAGGTTTACCTTTTGTTTCTGCGTCAATTTGGACGATAACCAGAGCCGCGATGAGCAGGACTGCGATGGTGTTCCTGCATCGGGACCACTTGGGAGGAATCTGAAATCAAAACGAATGCGTTTAGAACGTGGTCGATGCGGCGCGTGTTTTTCGGCGCGACCGTCCAAACGATTCCGACCGAAAGGTCAAGTTTGATCGCTGACCAGCCTTGCTTTCGTCGTTTGAAGTGATCTTTATTATATCCGCGCCGGTGCTTGGTAAATTAACGTGCTCAAGAGACTTGTGCGGAACCTGCGCCGGCGAGGAAGAAACTCGCACTCGCGCGAATCGAAGGCAACCGCGCAAAAAAAAGAGGAAGAGGAAAGAGGAAGCGAACGCACGCGCGTATATGTCTTCTGGAAATAACATTGTTGAAAGGCGGTTCATGCCGAGACTCGTTTCGTTGTTGCCAGCGAACGCGAGGATTGCGTTAGCCGTCGATTTGCGTTTCTGTCTCGCGCACGCCGCCCGGATCGCGCACGATGCGCGAAAAGCAAAAGGTGCGCGACGGAGGCGAGAGCGCGCGCCGCCGGCGGCTCGCAAAAACGCAATTAAAAAAGTATCAAGGATAGCAAGAAATCATATATTCGCGCCGCGGCACGAAAGCGACCGCCGCTTTTCGAGCGGCGCATAATTACGTTGCGCGCAGCTTAGGGAATGCCCGACGCGACACACGAAAATATTAAATATCGCCCCACTGCACTGCACCACGTACGCGCGTCGTCGGATCGCCGCCATCGGACATGCTGGCCGAGCGCTGTCTCGAATTATCGATCATCCGCTAAGTCGTGGCATGCTTGGCGGCAGCGCGAGAGGCCGCGAGGCTGCAATGATCACCAGACGCGCGAAATCAACAGAAATGCGCGCACACACACACGACGGAGCCGACGCGGCCGCGGAATGCGATGGAAAACGCGCGCGATTGCGGCGAACGGTTTCACAACAATGCCTGAGATAAAAGTGCGAAAATAATCAGGCGCATTAATTAAATGCAAACATTCGCAGTGCGAGTCAATGCGTTTACAATCTGCTGGAATCGTCTTGCAGATAATATTCAAGGAAAACGCAAAAAATTCGAACGTTGTTCGGTACTTGCAACACTTTCCGACATTCCGACGCAATCGCCTTAATTGCGCCACGAACACCTATTAGTCCACCCTACGATTAATTGCAAGGCACTTCGACATCGCATTCGGAGCGCTTGAGAACGTTTGCAGCGAGAGCGCCTTGACGCTCGACCGGTCGGCGCCGCTGCTAAAATCAAGTTTCGAAACGCTATAAACAATAACATTGATTTAATATCTAGAAATTATTCTCCCGAGATAGGACTCCGCGCAACGCGCGCGGTCTCAGACAATATTTTATTGCTTTTCTGCATCGATTTTCTTCGCTCTTCGAGTTTCCAAGAGGCCCGAGAATGTGAAATCAATTGATCAAAAACCGAGAGTAGTCGAGGAGAAACTTCGCGCGGCGTTACAGTTTCTAGGCCTTTGGCTAACGTTATGTAAAGACTGCCGACCTGGCCGGCGGAGGCAAATGCGTGGAAGCGGTGGAATTCGAATAGTCATGGCCCAAAACGCGGAGACACTTGGAGCAAGACGAAAAATGTGAAAAGAACCGCGCCGCCGCTAGTCCGATGATATAATGCCAAGTGACAATCGACGTGCGAGTACTCGGAGATTACACAAGCTGTAATTAAAATCGAGACGTCGGCATGGGCGGCGAGCGAAGAGCGTTTCTCGCCTCCGAGCGCACGAAAGTGGACTGGCGCGCGAGCGATGGAATAAAAATCGCTTTGAAGCTTATGGAAACGCGTAATTGCTCTTTAATGTCGCGACTTTTGTTCGGTATTAATTAGGGCGTAGGTGGGCGATCCGCGTCGCGTTGCGCCGCGTGTAAGCAAGAAGCAGCAATGAAAATATAAAGACTCGAAAGTGAACGGTGGCGAGCGTCACATTTCGATGCTGTCGCCGCCAATCGGCGCGGCGTCGAAAGGAAAACGGATTTCCAAAGAACGTTTTAATTGCGCCGTTAGAACAAATGATTAATGCTCGCGTCGGTGCATCGAGAGATACGTATTAATATTAAGTAGCAATGGTAGGCGCGATCGTTTTGCGCCGCCAAGGACGACGGCGAGTGATTGTCCTACCGAACGCGAGCAATGGTCGAAGCAAAGTCGAAGCAAATAGCGCGGAGAAATTGTAGGCAACTGCGAGCATGTTCGACACAAATGTAGCGACTTCGGTCGGCGGCACTTTCACCGCAGCGAAATCCCCTCGATCGAGTCGCGCTTTAATTAAGGATCGAATCTCGATCTTGCGTCACGGATAATAACAGTTTGTCACATCGTTAGAATACGAGGAACGTCGTGCGGCGCGCGCCGCGCCGTGTCCGACAATTAACGGTTTCGCTTGTTTTCTCGGCTGGTTTTCAAGGATCGACGAACGAATTACGCAAGTCCTCAATCGGCGGCCGCGTTGCGTCGTCGCGCGCAAATCGTGTCATCTTCCTGCGGCGTGACTGAAGCCGTCGCGCACGATCCGCGCGGATTATCCAACGCCGCGGCCGGCGCGCCGCGTCGGAACGAAAGATCGCCGAAGGAACGACGCGCCGATTAGATCCTCAACGTCCCCGCGCGAGATATTAACGAGCAGCCTTCGCGTTTATCACGTTCGGCTAAATCTCGCGGCGTCAATAAGGCATGGAAATGAGTCGCTTCGCTTTTCCGTCCGCGCGAGCGGCGCCGGCGGTGCGCTTAAGGTCGCCGCGCACACGATGACGAGATGCACGTCGCCCCAAGTTCACAGATTGTGAGCGGCCGACATGAGATCATAACAGTTAATCGCTCGCGCGCGCGAAAGAAAGAAAAAGCGCGAGATGCAGATTCGCGGCGTCTCGGCGTGAAATTGGAGGAGCGCGGAAAGGAGCGCGCCGAGCGAAAAACAATGCGGGCGCGGTGAAATGAGCTCTTTTCGCCGCGCATACGTTCTCGAAATGAGAGGATGCAAAAACGTGCACGAACGCGTGCTAATCACGTCGCACGGGCGAACTTACACGAGAAAGGAAAGGAAAATCGGCGACGAGCGCGCGTGTGAAATGTGAAAACGCGACTGGGAAGCGAAATGCAAAGAATATGGAAAACGCGAAAGAACTGCGAACCGATGAGAAAATATTGTACAACCACTCGCATATACAATCTATTGGTGATTAATGGGAATGGGCGCGAAGAATGTCCTGCGCACGGTTGCGCGCACTTTTCCTTTCAGAAATGATTTCGATCGTCGCAGGAAAGCGGACGATTACTGCATTGACGTTTTCAATTAACGCGCGCTCTGCAATTTGCCGGGCGCTCCCCAATTGTGTGGTAAATGGTTCCGGTTGGTTATATAATCGCCGAACAGGTGGAAAGATTGGTATACGTCGCAACAATAGACGACTATCATGTAATGAACGCGGCTGTTGTATTTTCGCAATTTCCGAAACGCACGAGAATGAACCGCGCCGGCGACTCGGAGGTCCCGAAAGGACGGCGCCGCGATTTTCGCATGGCGCTCAGTTTTTGGATTTCCCTCAAATGAGGTTCCGCGTTGTTTTGTCTGCCGATCGGGACTTCGCGGAATTCGAGAATCGGCCGAGCGAGGAGTTACTCAACCGATGTCCAGCCGACCCAATGAGTACGCGCTCGGCTTTTATCATTTCTCTGGCAATAAAATGCACGTTTCGAGCGACCGGTTGGATTTTTACGTAAGCGGGTGCGTTTAGAGAGCGCACGTCGGTGCGTTCGATGCGCGGAAAAGCCGCGCGTCGTCGGCAGCCATGTGCGCGCCGCGGGCGCGAAACGCGTTCGAATCGCCGCCGCAGAAACGAACGTCGCACGCTCCGATAGAGCATCGGGTATTTTGGCAAATGTCTGATTAAGCGTCGAGCCGTTTCGAAAGTTGTCGACGTCCAGCGCTCGAATTTTGCCCGGTCTCGCCTTGCCGACCGGCCAGCGCCGGCAGTCGACGTGCGAGCGGCTAAGCGCGCTTGTGAATAAAACCAAAACCGGCGATATTAAACGTTAATAGAAAGTTTTCATTGTTGGCCGCTGGCGCTGCACGCCGCTGCAAACTCGCGGACGACTCGTTGCCTATTTTTCGTATCGACTGGCCCGCGTCGTCGTCGACAAAATCGAGCGAAAGAAACAATGCGCCGTCCGAGGCGCACTTAGGCTTCCAAGTTTCTCGCAATGGGAGCGAGGAGAGCGGACGAGCGACTGCAAACGACTCAATTAGCCGTCTCGCAGAACGTCGCGCTCGCCGGCGCTAAAGTGGAACGGCGCAAACGACGCAAGGAATAGAAGCGCGCGGGCGAGAAAGCTGGCGGCGTCCACGAGCTACGATGCGACGACGCCGAACGTCGCCGTCGCTGCGTCGCGGAGGAAGTTCGCGCCGAAGAGGAAGAACCGCCGCAGGAAGGAGCCGCGCCGAGCGGGCACCGAAAGAGACTGCGTGCGGCGTCCGCGCCCGTTTCTGCATACTCACCGAATGCGCGATTAACGCCGCTCGACGCGTCTTCGTTAAACATGCACTCATTACGAAAGCATTGCACATGCATTAGTTCTACAATTGATCGGCATGCATGACTACGGCGAAATCTTGCGTTCTTCGTCACCTCGACGTTGCATCTTCGACGCAAAATCGCATTCGTCGATCGGTTCCTACCGAGCGCGAACGCGTCAAGGTTTCCATTTGGGCATTTCGTTAAAGTCAAAGCAAGCGAAACTTCCTGCCAGTGAACAACAAATCACAACACTTTCAATGCATGAATCGCAAAAGGCAGCAGTTGTAAATTACGCGACGCGCTCTTCGAGTGCGAGCGTTCGTTGTTTGCTCAGCGCTGTTAGCTCGGCGTGCCAGAAGATAAATGTCGGAAACGTCG
>JARRAA010000950.1:0-15363 GCA_030557295.1 Ecitodaemon sp. MM-2014
TACATTTACGAGTATCCGGTCGATTGTTTGCGATTTACAGCCGTTGCGTTCCCGTGTCGGAGTCAAAACGAATACAAGAAGACAAAATTACACACTTGTGCCAAACGCACAGCAAATCGTTGTGTTAATCGGTTAGTATCGTACGAATGGCAAAAATAGCAAAGCTGTGCACAGAAACGTTAAACTCATGGAACATATTTACATGTTAAGCACGTGTGTTAGTTCTAGTTGTCCGTCGTCCAAGAAACACATTTAAAACTTACCAGAGAAACACCACCGGTCGGTTTTCCACGCGAAGACGGTCATGAAGACCAGCAGCAGCAGGACCAAGATGGCTGCGACGATCGCAACGATTGCGGTCGCTCCGAACTCGACGCCTGCGCAACAAACAAACGTATCAACAAATAGATTCGCGCCAAATTGAATTGATGCTTTCTTCGCCACGCCCCGCTAATGTATTCTTACCATGAATATTGTAACGTTTATAAATAAACTTTTTGAGTCCTGCATCAGCGGCGTCCCAGCAGGAGCGGCATGAATATTCAAGCGCAGAAAGCGGGCGCAAGTGTTAATGTTTATTCATGAATGCAGCGATAATAATCATAATAATAATCGCGATCGAAACGCACGTTTTTGCGCGCCGCGCGAAGTTATGAATAACGAACGTGAAAGTTTTACCTTCCGGCTCGGGACTCGTCGAGATGAGCACGGTGTATTCCTGCGTCCCCATGTCGTTGTAAGCGGTGAGGATGAACTGCGTCTCGGTGTCCTGCTTATTGATGGCGGCGATCCGCAAGTTGGCGACGTAATGCCCGCGACCCTTTAGGACGAACGTTTTATTAGCGAAATGTTCGGAAAAGTTTCGAGGACCATGTTTGATTACCTTGTCCTGCGCCGCTTCGGCTTCAATCCGGCCCGACCGATCAACGTTGCCTTCGCGTATCTTCTCACCCCGGATGGTCCACTCGATCTGCGGCTTGGGGTTGGCCTCGACGACCACCGAAATGATTCCCGACTTGCCGATCTCATAACCGAACTTATCGATGGGGTTTTGTTGACTTAGAGGCGGATCTGTGTACAGGGTCATTTATTTTTTAAAATAACTTTAAGACTTCCTCAAGAGTGTCTCTTACATTTGACGTCCAATTGCCGAGCGGCGACGTTATTCTCCGGCATCGCCGGATGCGTCGCGACGCACTTGAGCAATTTGCCATTATCGGAGGGCTGCAGGACGCGCGTCAAGTTCTGCAGCTTGGAATGCAGGTCCTCCTTGGCGAGGTCGATAATCGTCGGCATGCTGAGGCCGTCGCCCGTCAGCAGCTCGTCGTCGAGATACCAGGAAATGTTCGCAACAGGTCGGCCGTCGCGCACCACGCAGGAGGCGTGCAGGGTGTCGTGCATTTTATACACGCGCAGAGAATCGGTTCCCCGCGAGAGATCTAATTCCGGCTGCCTGGGAGGACCTTTAATCACAATGCGCGCGAAATTAACACTTGTTTAGGCGCGGAGGCGCCGGGACACTTACGGGCAACCGTTAATTGCATGGATCCGAAGGGCTCCTGATATTCAGTCTCGATGCCAAGGTAGCACTTGACCTTGCCGTTGTTTGCGTCGTGCACGCTGTCGAGCGTGAAGCCGCATTGTCCCGCGACCAGGCCGGCGCCGTAGTAAGAAACGCCGCCTTTCGGCGGCAGCTTGTTGTTGAGATTAAAGGTGCCCATTCCGGGAATCTCCACGCGGCAGTACTGAAGCGGAACGCCCACTTTGCATAAGTAGGTTACGTTCTGTCCTGGCAGGACGACGCTCTCCCTCGGCTGAACATCAACCACGATCGCCAAGGATCCTATAAACATGAAAAAAAACCACGTAAGTAACAAACACATTTATATCCTTCGAAAACAGCAAAAAAACCGAACGAACAAATCCGCTTTTTGGTGTCGCAAGTCCAGGATAACATACAAAATCTGCGTAATTTTTTGGAAACATAAAACGCGCAGATAAGAAACCTGCAAATTTACGAGTAAATAATGCGAAAAACAATTTATATGAATCGCGCGCCAGGATAAACCGGGATAGTGATCGTCATTATCCTGTTTTCCTTTGTAGCGGCTGCGGCGTCCCGCGCTCGCAATGAAAAAGCGATGAAAAATAAATCAAAAAGTGTCACGCCCGAGAGAACCGCCTCGCCGCGGCAAAACCTCCGGCAGGACGCGGCGGCGAATCGGCGGCGGGCCGGCAAATCTGGGTTACACCTGTCCGGCAGTTGCCCCACGTTCAGTATTATTTTATGTGCCGGGCACGACGAGTGAGTGTTGTTTCGTCGTGTCGCGTCCTTTTGTGCCCGCCGCGCGGTCGCGGCATGCCCCTAGCCTTATCGCCGCCGCCGCCGCCGAACTCATAAAAGTGGAAAAACGCCAAGCGCACCAAGCGCCGCCGTGATATATGCTTGTGCAGGGTCGGGGCCGGCGGAAACGGACCGAATTTGCAATAAATCCTGTTTTTGATTTTCCATTCGATTATGCACGTGATGCACGCGCAACTAGTTTCGCGTTCCGTGACCGCTTCAAGCTTTAACCACTTGTAAATTATATATAAAAAAAAACATCAACGTTAACGCGAGATCGTAAAACCACCTTTTGCAAGGTTTAGGAGCACACGATGTTATTGTAAAATTCGTGAAAACAGATACATGGATTGGGCTGATTATATTATGTGATACCGCGTAGTTGGCGCTCGTCACCCCTGACTGGGCGCTTTGTTCTCTCGGGGCATTGTTGTCGATGATTGCATCCTCAATGGGCGATTGATAAACGTTATTGTCGATTAATATTGTTCGTTGTTGCGATTTTTATGGCTGATGATACAACGACGCGTTATCAATTTGCGCGCGACTATCCGCACTTCGCACCCGTGCGCATTGTGAAGGCGCCGGGTGCTCCCCTCGGAACAATTAATGTTTTCGTTTTTGTAATCGCGAAAGTAGTTAGTCGAGAGTTCGGGCGCCAAGGCGTGGAGAAGAAAATCCGAATCGTTTTTAATTGCGTTAATGCTCGCGCCGACGGCGGCGCCTTCCGCCTCTCGCCTCCTCGGCGAAGCGCCTGTAACGAATTTTTTTGCGCGGTGTTTCGACCGGCGACTTGTTGTCGGAACTGCAGCCGGAGCTGAAGCCGGAGCGACGCGGCGATCGTTAAGTCTCCTAATGACGTTTCGACGCCTAATTGAGAATGGCGGACGGCAGAAGAATGTGGCGCAACAAGCCAGGACGAAAAATAGAAACCGGTTTCTTTCGTTGCGCGCGAAAAAGTCGAATCAAAAATTAATTAAAGCGCAATCCGCCGCGCGACACAATGAACCAGCCCCGCAGGAAAATTACAAATTCACGGTGGGCGCGCGCCGGCGATGAAGTCGTAAATTATGTTCGGCGCCTCCGCCAACATTTTTGCCCTCCCCCGAAAAGGGTCGTTCATTACAGCCAGCGTCGAAACTACGATTTGCGTGCGGACGCGCGACTAGAAGTCGAACAGAGACAAACATTGTTTTTGGCCGGGCGCATTCCTCGGCGCGCAGATAAAAAACGCGCGCGCGCGGGGGGCGGCCGCGTTAAACGAGCGCGGCACGGCTTATTGCGAGCCATCGGAATTTTCCAATTAAAATCGCTCGCCGACCGGACGCTTAACACATTACCGCGAGAAGTGCGCGCTGCGCTTTCGATGCCCCCACGCGACGGCTTATTTATTTGATTGCGGTTCATTATTCATTTGGCAATTACACACGCGCACAACGCGGTGCTTGCGTTCCGCGTGTATTACGTGGAGGCGCCGGGCAATTTGCGTTTCGGCGCGTAAGCAACGTCGCTGGACCGCGAGTAATTTATTAATTACTCAATTATTACGGTACACGCGGAACAAAATGCGCGAAATTAGCTTAGTCATTCGACGAAGAAACTAGCAAGCTTCCGCGAGAGTTTTTGTCATTTTTGGCGTTTCGTGTTCACAGATAGCGAGACGACATCCGAGTCCATTCCGCCCTTACATCCCTCATCCCGCCGTGCACGTGCGAGTTAGTGAATCCGGCTGAATAACGTTTAAGCTTGTTAGTCAGCTTTTCGACAGTGATGATCCTTGTTGCCATGCGACGAGGATAGCCGGTTCTCTCACAAATATCACGTGTGCACCGATGAGTTGCGCGACTCCGTTCGTGAATGCGCGCTCGCAGGACGATAACACGACGATAGTTTTTGCCATAATCCATCACCGGCTGCAGGGCACGCTGGCTGGCGCACTTTTTGTCGAGGCACAAAGCAGCTCGCAGGAACTGCCCGCGGCCAAAGCGCAAAATATACCGAACGACGTGAAAAGCTTCTCCGATCTTGGTTTAAACATTCAGAAATAAATTGCGCCAATACATGTTCGAATAGGGAATTCTTTGAATGTTGACGGTCCACTCCAACCGTGTTTATGACAAATGGTCTAGTAGTTATATACCCTGCTGATCCTTAATAAATATCCGCTGAGAAAATTGGAACAACTTCAATACTTTTCGAGTAATTACAGTTTTAAACTGGAACAAATATTTGCTCTCTAGAGAAAATAATGTAGGAACTTTACAGCGTTGCCAATGCTGGATTTTCGCTTCGACACGAACGCCATTTATAGCAAAATATGCCAAAACTAATCCTTAATCGATGTGCGTTTAAGTTTTGTTGATGTTGTTAATGGTTTTCGAGTAATGACGATTTTGACTTATGTTTGGTCAATGCGTAATGTGGATGCGCCGGGCAATGAAACATTTCGCCGAATCAATCCGAAGCTGCAAAACGATAAAAATGAACGAAATTTATGCGCGCTTTGATATGCGGATGACACCGCGCCTGTTATGGCCCATTATCCCAAACATCGGCGGTTGTTATTGTTCAATTTGTCATATTATCCTGCGCGCTTCCATCGCTTGTGGTCGGGCCAACATCGCTGGGGCCCGCTAATGGCTGCTAGCGCCTCATTTCCGATGCCCTCCGCGAAGACCAAAGTCAACAAATAATAAACACTAATTCATTACGCTACACGTGCATTCCAATAAATCAATCCTCCAACGCGGATGCTTAATGTTTACTTAACACCGAGGTCCATATAAATACTTATTTTACAATATGTCTATGCAAAATATTATAAATCAAATCCTGATTTCCGAAATAAATTTAATTCGAAAACGTAAAAGTAATAAAGAGCGTAAAGCGAAGATACAAAACAGGATTATGATACTATGATCTTTAATATAGCGCGGATCTGTTCGCAGGATAATAAAAATGGAAATTAAATGAAATAAACGGCGAAGAGGGAAACAAAACGCGAGAAACGAAACGAACGAGTCCGGGCCGAAAGCGCACAATCACAGCCCGGCGTAATGTATACAGATTAAGTTAGGCCGCGGGGGAAGAAAGGGCGAAAAGAACAAAAACAAAATGGGAGCGGCTATATAGAAACATTTATAACGGGCGGCATTCAAAGGGATAATTTAAAGAGTCAAACAGGGAGAAAATTGAACATGAAATTAATTTACTTAATTAATTCCGTTATCTCCGAGAGTCCATTCCTTAAATTAAAAAAACTAATCCAATTAATATACGAATAATTAACGCGAGTGCGATGAGGTGGCGGCGCCCGGCTGCGCCCAACTAGTTGAATGATTAAAAATCCAATTTAATTTAAACAAAAATAAAGTATACATGAAACACAAATCCAATCAATACGCACGTATCGAATATTCTGACAAATAATTGCGCTTTCGTTCGTTCTCCTTTTGTTATGGATATTTTTTTTATTTCCAATCGTTTCGATTTTTTCGTGTGTGTTTTAACTGTATCCCTCGTTTCACCCGTGTTTACGTTTGTTTTCCGTTTTAATGCTTTCCCGGGCGAGGCCGTAATTAATTGATCGTTAACTGCCGCTCCACGGAACAGGATGCAAACACGCACTTCCGCCCCCGCGCCAGCTCCGCACGGCAAATACAACGCACGCCGACGAGGTGGTGCGTTCGAGAGGGCGTTTGACGGCGCCCGGGGACGCGAAGAAGTGGGCGCGCCTTAATTTTCCGCATTCCGCGCGAATGCCGCCCCTCCGCCGCGAGCGCCCGGCCGAAATTTTCCCGACCCCGACGACAACCGCAGAGCAGCCGCACGCCCTTCGACTGTTTACTGTTTATTTGTCGCGCCGTGTTTGCACGTTTGATTAAGCGCGTTACGACGCTTTTAAAACAGCATCGCATACAGTGCGTTCAATCAAGCGAGAAACGACGACCGACTTTCTTAAATGTTAAATATCTCAGGGAGCGATTGTGTTAGGGGCGTAATTCAAGCGTTGCTTGACAAAGTATTAAATTATGTTTAAGGGCTGTGCAAGATTTCAATCGCAAAGTTATGACGTCATAATTACAGCACCTTGAACTTCGACAATTGAAAAGTCACGAAAAATTTCAATCAAACATTGATTTCAATCAACAATAACTTTTTATCCATTAAAGCTATAGAAGAAATTTAAACGCCAGATTAAAGAATATTTAATTGACTTTTTACTAATATAGCTTGTACTTAATTTATCCTCGTAATAAATATTAAATATTTACATAATACATCAACGCACGACGAAATTACAAATTCCCAAACCAACGCAATTGTTCCGATTTTACTAAAACCAACACGCTGTATAAACAGCAATTCCTCACGTAAGCACTCTCTTGTCTCCTACGGCGTGTAACGAGTAGAATGCGTCGAAGGGCGCGGATTATTTGCGTTTTACGCGCGAATTACTTGCGCAAATATTCAGCTCTTCGTCGGCGGTCGGCGGCGCGGAGTGAGACGTAGACACGCACATGTTGCGTGCGCAAACAGCCTACATGCATGACGTGCTTTTAAAACGCAATACATAAAGTGCAAGTACACACGAGCGCCTCACATACGAGCGCGAGTCGCAGTTCGGGCGATTCGGCGAGTAATTGCGAGTCTGCGCCGTTGATTGTTGACATTCCGCAAGAGTCTAATGTAGCAAAACATAAAACATTTGCATTACATTGCATCGCGATATATGAAGTAGCACCGCGCATGATCTAATCTCATATCAAGTTTTACTCTCGCACGTAGCAGCATGGGTATTTAATTAAAGCTCGAGCGAGACTAAAAATTCAGTCGCAATCGGTCGTAACTGACAGTGTGCGATGCCTGCCCGGGGAGGAATGCGTTTAATAAAAATTTTATTCGAGCCTCCGCGAGTTTCATTGACGTTTAGTCACTTTTCATCAGTCGCGTTTCGTTGAGCGACCTTCGCACGTTCCAGCATCGAAAGCATTGCGTGGAGGCGCCGGGCGATTTCGCGCGTTTTGCCCTTCGCGTCGTCCGGATCGCGGCCCGAATCCCTCTTAATTATAATTTCGCCGTGCGTATTCGTCTGCGCGAATTGAAACCCGCAAAAAATCGCGTCGCTCATTGTCCGCTGCGCGTCCCCATTGTGGAGTCTCGCCCACCTCGGATGTCCGCGCGCGGCGCAATCATTTACAGGCGGTCGGCGGGCCAAAGTTATAGATCCGCATGATTTATAATGACAACTTGCTTAAAACGGGCAAAACCGGCGGCGGCGCAAAACCAACGCCCGGCCCAGTGATTACGCCACGAGTGATTGGATTCAGGTCAAACGGAAACCGAGTGAATTTTCCGTGCCCGCCGCGTGTGAATAAATGATTGTCGCCGCGTTCGACCGGCGCACACGCTGGAAACACTCGAAAAAAAAACCTGACCCATTCAGACCTTGTTTAAACTTTAATATTAACGAGCGTCGGCGGAATGGTTACGGTTGATTGGCGCGTGAAAATCGCCGCGCAATTATCCGAGACAAAAAGGAACATAATTAGCGATTACTCATGATTGTTCGCAATCAACCGTCGGCGCATTATTTGCGTTCGGTAATCGCAATTCGGCCGTTTCGCCCACTCGAGCGCTATTTACGCAATTGCCCAAACAACGCGGCCAACGTGTTAAATTATTTCGGTCAATCTTTTCCGCCCACCGGATTAACATCAATAAGATAGAGTGGATGCGCCGGGCAACCGAAACACCACAGAACAGTCCAGCGGTATAATCAATTACAATAATCATATGATTGCATAAATGTAATAGAATATATCAGTGATATAATTAGACGCTTAGGGCGAGGGCATCATACCCCTGATCGGCGCAATCGTTGTTTGTCCAATTAGTCGTGTTTGCATTGCGTCACGCCGCCGCCGAAGCGTTTGCCGGGCGTCCGATACCTTAGTAAACTATTGCACACACGCAGCGCACCCTCGCATCGCGCAGTGACTGCGGTCGAGGGCTGTAGCGCGCCCTTAAACATTTCGCCTCGCCGTATACGGATATTAATTACTACAGCGACAAATACTCGGCGCGCAAAGTTGTAGCGCAGGTTATGTTTGTTATGCTTGAGGTTGTGTTGATGTTGATGCAGGACGTGCGAATGTATCATATCGGTATCCGAGAGGGCGAGCAATGGCGCGCGATGCCGACGCAAGCAGCGATTGCTCATCGCGATCCGACAGACGTGCGCGAAACCGCCGCCTTAGCATCTGCGAACGCCCGCCGCCGCCGACGGAACTAAATATTAATCATTTATTCGGCGAAATTAGAAACGCGCGTGACGAATCGACGGCGCGTCTTGGAACTACCCCCATGAATCATTGGAATATTAATTCCTAAGTAACAAGATGTTTTGCCGTGGGGAGACGCAGGAGGCAAGGGTAGTTTTAATGTGTGGTTTAGCCCATATTTCCGTGACGAAGTGGAGTTGTAAAGTATGTTTCGTACAGGGCGTTTCGGTAGATGCTCACGCGTTCCGAGCACATTGTATGTTTGTTTGGCAAATAGGATAATTCCGGCGACTGGAATTGGCACATCGCTTAACCATTGAAATGTCCTGGGCGGCGATATTCGGCGTAGGTAGGAGGCGGGCATGGTTATGGTGATTTTGGTCGCGCATAGGGCGAATTTGGGACGCGACGCCTGCCACGCACGTATAATGCACGTCGAAATGGTTGTCGGCGACGGCAATTGAACGCTCGTTGTCATAGATCATCCGCAATGCGTGCCCAACGTCGATACCGCCCCTAAATAGGGGTTCGAAAATTATACGCGCGGACGTTTGATGCGTGCGTCATTCCCCGAAAACCGTTCTTTATTTCCTACCTCGAAAATCTCTCGAGTTAAAATTTACGACTCTTCCGCGCGCCCGGCGCCTTCGCTTTCGGGAGATGCAGAAACGGCTCGAAGCTTTTTTTGTAACTTTTGTATGTCCAGTGTCCCTGCATCCTCCGCGCGCTTTTCCTTTTGTGCGCTGTCCACGAACTACTTAAGTCGAGCGTTCGCTTTCAGGACGAAATCTTTCATATTAAGATATGAAACGCGCGGCGACTTTTCCGACTGGCGCAAAGCTCTCTGCGAGCGGGAAAAAAGCGCGCGCGCGCCGCCAAAAGCAAAAAACCCTTTTGTCCACGACGCACACACGCGCACACGTTCGTCCGCTGGCTCTCTCTGCGAAACGATACCCGGAATACGAAAGGAAGTCGTGCCAAACCCCGGTCACGTTTTCAATGAAATGGAAGTTGTTAAGTGAAGTTATATTACGTTTCATTCGACACTCCCGACACCGACGCGCACACGTGCATACTTAGGATGCAGATGTGTGCGTGAGGGAGGATATATCGGCTCGTTTCGGGACGCGTGCGGGGCCTGCACAGGACTGATTGACTCCGTGGATTTTGGTCTTCAGTGAGGCGCGCGGAGAAAGCTCGCAGTCGATGGTCCAGACGTGCATGCGGCGTGATTTTTTTTTTTTTTTGAGAAAGCTCCGAGGTGGCAGGACACGTACGTGGAGTGCCCGATTTGGATTTATCTTTTGCGGCGCTCGCCACCCGGAAAAAGCCCCGATATCTAATGGCAACATTTGCTCTCAAAGAAAACACGACAAAAAAAATGCAAAAAGCGCCGTGCCAAATAAAGCAAGGAAATTCGAGGCATTAAAGGATATTATTAAATTAGACTTATTGCACCAAAACAAGAATATTTATTTAGTTATCCTTAGCGGCGCGAACTTTCCCCATTTCTCACCGTTAAACTCGGCCGCGTTCGGCGAAGAAAAACAGGGAAAAGTTGAGGGTAATAAAATAAAATTGTTTTCAGAAACAACGATTCATCGTTGCGCGACCACATGAAAGCGCCAAGAACCTGCGATGCGTGTCCGTGACAGGGTCGTCCCGCCAGATTTTCCACTCGCGCCAGATGGCTGCATTATTAATAGACTCCTGCGACGAACATTCGGCGCCGCCGACGCCGCCGGCAGTGTCGCCGGTGATTTACAAATTCCGGACATAATTTTCGCGCGCCCGACAAGGACCTGGGCGTCCCGAGCGCTTCCCAAAAAGTGAATTAAAGCCGCCGGCAAGTTTTTAATGAAGTTTGCCTCCGCAAAGCCGGCGCGCGCCGCCAGCGAGTGGCGCGCAACGCGAAGGTAACACGTGAGAGACTTTTAAGGAAATCGCAGAATCCCCTGCTCGGCATTTCGAAAATAAGGCAACAAAGACGACACGTGTTTAAGCACAGAGCGGTGGGATAATTATATTCTGGCCGATTTAATCTTTTAAGTCGTGGAGTTTGATTTTTATTCGACGCGACTCGCCAAATGTGAAAATTTAAGGATCAACACGCACAATTTACGTGGTTGGTAATAAATCATCCTTTCGCACGTTTATAACTCAATGGGACCGGAATAATTGTTGTGTTACCAGTAGATATTCGTGCCGCACGATTTGCCAGCCCTGAGCAAGGACTATAAAAGGGCCCCAGGCGCGAGGACCCGAATCCTCCGGCCCCGGTAACGGTAACGGTGCTAGTCCGCGAATAATCAAAACGGAACATTTGTTCTATTTGATTACGAAAACGGCCGCGCGTTCAGTTCAAAGGACAAGCTGGGCGAAACGTGAGAACTTGGGGGAGGACGAAGATGGCCGAAGGTCCTGAGCGACGTCCGGAGTGGAAATTTATGACCCGGAAAAAGACCCTCGCAATCTATTGACCCTTTCGCCGGAATTCATCGTCGAAGCGAAACAAAACAAGAAATAGTTCGAATAATTCGAATTTTTGCGAAATTTCCAAGAAGGGAAATTCGTTAGTCGCAAAAGCGATGATAAATTATGCCGCGGCAACGCCTGGACTTTTTCAATTTGCCCACGAATCCTGTCATTTCCCAGCGTTCGCGCGCATGTTTACACATTGTCCGCGCCGAGCGCAATATCGCTATCAGGCGCGAATTTAAAAATCGTCGAATATCGCCGAGATCGAATATGTGACATGAAAAATGGAAGTTTTCCAATATCCTCGCGCGCGTTACTTTTCGCGGACGCGCGCTCGCGGCGGCGAGAAAGTTATAAGGCTGCGCGATGACGGCGCCCGCCGCCCTCGCCCGCGCCGGCCGGAACAAGTTTTCCGCCGCACGCGCGCGAGATATCGTTTCCGCGCCCCGAGAAAACCATCCGATATCTATCTTCCGATCATATTTCCAAAGCGACCTCTTCGCCGCCCCGCACTTTTCAATTCGATTCACTCGCGCGCTCCATCCCCCAAATGATATTGATACGGACGATGTCAATGGCGACCGGAAAGGAAAACGCGAACATTCAGAAATTGCCTCGAGCACTCTGTATACGGCCGCGCGAAAAGTTTGCCGCGTCGCGTCGGAGGCGGCGGCAAAAGGAGCAGGAGTTTCGGCGGCGCAAAAAAAACAACAAACAAATAAAATAAAAATTTTCGAATTTTCCGCCGGCGAAAAAGTGATTTATGATTATGCCCCAGTGAGTCGGTTGTTGCCGGTTGGCACTTACGCCGTTAAAGATCGCACTTCTTGGCCGGGCGGCGGTTGCGAAGGCGGCGCGCATGCAAACGACGCGGCACTTTCGCGCTAAGTGTGCGAGCGCGGCCGCAATATGTCGGCGCGATTTTTCATGCACATTTCCATGTCAAAAAGTGCGCGCCGCAATTTTTTGCGCGTCGCCGCCGACATGTGCCGCCACCCGACGCCACTTTGCACAAAATTGTATACATTCCGCGCTTTAGCGCCCTGAAAAAGTAAAACTAAAGAAGCGACGCGGTGGAAACTTCGAAAAATTCGCGGGAATTTTCGTAATTTCAATTCGCCGCCCCCGGAAATAGACGAGAAAGGCGGCGCGGCGACCGAAGACGAACGCCGCGGAAATGAGACGTTCTGTAAAATTGTTATCGCCGAGTAAAGTTCAGTCATTGTGTCACCGGGTGACGGTGCGCCTTTGTCAAGGCGATGCCACTCGCGGGCGGCCGACGGCGGCAGGAGGCGAGCGTGCCGGGGTGACAATTTCGCACAACCGCATATTTATATTTGTTACGCGCGTCTCGAATTTTTCTCGTTTTGCGCGTGACGAAGGTGGGGAGGAGGGCGTCGGGACCTGGCGTGGCTGCGCGGGAAAACGAGGAAATTTCATTTTCCGAAACGTATCCGGCCGCGGCTCGACCGCTGCGTCGCCCATGAATTTTGATTAAACCGACGACAGGACTACTAGTTGACCCGGTCCGGCAGGACGAAACAGCGCGCGGACCAAAAGCGTGTTACTCGTAAACTTTTTCGGGAAACTAGAAATAGAAACATTTGCACCTAAACCAACTAAAATTAGGGAAAATGTTCCACGGAATTTTCTCCTCCCGCATTCCTCGATTTTATCTCGAAACGTCCAAGACAAACCGCGCGGCGGCGGTGGTGGCAAATTGGAAAAACCGTGCGGATAATGCGCGCAAATTGCTGGCGTGAATTGCCGCGGGGGGCGGCGGAAAAAAAAACGAGCGTCGAGAGCCCACGAATTACCGAAATTGTGCCACAGCATAAAATTGCTAACGAAATTACACCGCTGACGAATGCAAACAGACGTAAATAAACACAATCACGTCACGGCGGCGGGGGCGGAAATGAGCGGCGAGGGGACATCAAAAACAAATCAAGCGGAATCCACTAGACGCGGATCATAATTTCTGCAATGGTTCAGGTCAAATTGCGCGCCGGCGCTTTGAGATTTTGATATCGCGGCAAGCGCACGTCCGAGGGCGAAAAAGGACATCAATCATAGTCACAATGCCAAGACCACGGCCGCCGACCGGGCGGCGCGTTTAAGCCATTTAACATTTTCCCTCGAGCTTTCATAGCGAACTCGTGGAAATGCGAGCTTTAATGACATCCTCGGTTTCCGCGACTCGCGCCGTCTTGATCCCGGAATTTCCACCGCTAATGCGTCAAAACCAATGGCTTTCTTACAACCGGAACTAACGAACAGGAAAAAGCACTCTATTGACTGGCTGATTGACGGACAATCGACGGCTCGAAAGCTCCGCGAGTCCTCAAGTTTTCCCGGCGAAAGTCGGGAGAAATCGCCGAATTTAGATATCGGATAAAAATCGCGCGAGTCTGTCATTTTTATCGCCGGCGATGTATCCTAATATCGCTCGTCGGATTATCCTGCGGTGACATATTGTCGAGCGCCGCTTTCCACAAGTTTCCCACTTTTCACACTGTGCGCTTTTTGTGCGCGCGTTGTTAAACGCGCATTAATCGAATGGGACGTCCTTCCATCGCGTGGCATCGACGTGCGAGAGGTGATTTGGTAACAGGCACGTCGCGGCGTTATCCTCGCACCCCACCGCACCCCTCCTCCGGCCGACAACAGTTCGACGAGATAAATGATTGATGGCGATATTAATTTTTATGACCGCTGTTATTGAATTATTGAATTTCGCAACTTTTCGTGGCCATTGTTTCGGACATTTGCGGACAAGATCGACAGGACATTTGGGATGACTTCCGCCGCATTTTTCGCGCTTCCGATGGCAACTTTTCGAGCGGGCGATGTTTGGCGCAAATGCGAAGCGATTTGTCTTTTTTATCCTGTTTGGTCCTGCGAGTTCTCCTCCTGGACGGTGTCAAAGCGGGCGGCGCGCTGCTTCGACACTTTGAGGCAATAAAGGCGCTAACACGTGTTGCCAAATGTTGTTTTTTACTTTCGTTCCTTGATGCGTCGTCCTGATGGCACGGTGGCAGCCGGCGGGACGATGTAATATCGCTAGTTTTTTAGTTTCCGCGTTCCCTTCGGTTTCCTTGAGCGCGTCAACTTTCCGCACAAAAACCCGGCAGAAGAACGCGTCGGCAAATTTTAGGACTCGGCATAATGGCGGGACAAATGTTTTCGCGTCGCAGCTTCGCCGATGATTTATCGCCGACGTTTTAGAAAAATGTAAACAATTTGAAGCACCATCAATTCCTCAGTTATCATCCTTATTACGCCGCCGACTTAAAAAAGAAACGCTCCTTGCTCTTCGCGCGTCTATTTATCCTTATTTTCCATTTCGATATTTTCGGCAAAGTTTGCGGTTGTCTTCGCATTTTTCATCGACTTTCTTCGAGCCCTTCGAGAGCTGGACAAACAGCGGCGGGAGTTCAAACAAATTTTGCGCGCCGCATTGACGACGCTTCCGTCAGCGATCGGTTTTCCGATGGAAATGGAAAACTTGCGGAAATAAGCAAACAAACACGGGCCGGCGCTGGCAAACGCGTTTCTAATCGAGAAAGTTTCCCTTTGCCATTTTCAGCTAAAAAATACAAGAGCAGCCGGCAAAATCTTGGGAAATTCCTGAGCGGAAAATAAACAAAATATGGAAATGTGCCAATACAATGCAAATAAACAACATTTAAACGTACGAGTAATTTAATAAATAAAAGGATTTGTACTGGGAAAAAACAGGATAATTCGATTCTCAGCAAGGACGTTGTTTGCATTGTAAAATATTCAAATATTGAAAGACATTTTATCCTTGATCCCCGATCCTTTTTCCCTAAAAGATTTAACCAAAAAAATGCGAAGAATCTTCGCATGAAAATCTAATTATTATCCTTGTGATCCATGCGATTATTCTGATCAGTTATCCTCTTTTTATCCCGCGCTTTTTGTTTTTTCGCAGCGAGCGCTCGAAGTCTATGGCCATTTACATATTTGTTTTATAATCCCCTGGAGAGTAATAAAAGACAGGCCTCCTCCGCCGGCTCCCCGGCGATTCCGGGCGATCTAAAAACCGCCGCGTCCGAAACAAACGGATATTAAAAACGATATTCCAAAAATATCGAATGTCGAATATTCCCGCAGGAAAATCGGGACATAAATTTTAACTAGGATAACAGGACATCAAACCGGAAATTATTATAGAAAATAGCATGGCGTGTATGTTATCCGCGATCAATTTAAAGCCATATTTGTTGTAAA
>JARRAA010000966.1:0-13861 GCA_030557295.1 Ecitodaemon sp. MM-2014
CGCGCGCGCGCCGCGTCTATCCGGCGGAAGGGAGCGTAAACAATGTGACCCAGTTATCTCTCGCGCGCGCCCTAATAAAGCTCACCCTCGCGTAACATTTTTCCCATCCGGCGCGGCGGCGGGCGCCTCCGGACGTCGGCGCCGTATCTATGCAAACTAAACATTGTCCTTAACCGAGAGCGACGAGCCCGTCCGACCCTTTCAATTACAGACGTATTACATTAAGATAATATCCATCTGCGCGGCCGCGCGTTTCATTGTTATTGTTATTATTCGGCGGGCGCGCGCCGCAAGCGGGTGGTAATTTTAATTGGGACAGAGGGCGACGTTTATTTGTTTATGCTATGAATATGGACAGATTCAGGGGAAATATGACCCCGAACGACAGATTCGCATAGTTGACGACATCTTCCCCTAAAAAACATTGCCAATATGATGATATTTATTTATGTTATGGATTGGGTAATCAGTAATGAACGTTATCGTCCACATTTTTCGACTTTTGCGCAATAATAGAGATAAGACACTATCGCATGCACTTTTTCCACTTACGTCATTTTGGACGGGCTTCCCCTTTCGAAACTTGATAAGGAACAGTCGATGAAGGCGGAGAAACGTCAATTGCAGGCGGAAAAATTCAATATGTCGGGCATTTGCCGACTCGAATTCAATTTCCAGCTCGGCAAATCAATATCAGGTAACGCACTCGGAGTTTCCTATCATATTTTAAGCGCGCATTAAGTACGAGTAATCTTAAATCAATCGCATCGCCGAGTAGCTCCTAGTTTCCACTCGACGACGAAAATTGCATCCACCGCCCACTACGCCGCAACAATAACGACTATGTACTTTTCGACCGTTCCAGCCGTCCCACCCCGCAATTTCGCCCGTAATGATGACCGAAGTTGAGGAAAATAAAAGCGGCGCTCGGCGGATCGAGGTCGATAAGAAAAACGGGGCGAAAGCCGCGCTGAAAACTCGACAAACATCGAATCGGCACGAAACGATCGCGTGTGGAAAATCCAGCGGTTTCGCGTTGCGTTTTACACGTCGCGCGTTACGCGCGCCTTTGTCGCAGGAACAATTCCGTTTAGCATCCGCGCCGCGAAACTTTCGGACCAATTGCTCGCCAACGAACGCGTTTAATTGGCGCGCACCACTCGGCTATGCAAATGCAACGCAACACTCGATGACCGGCGAACGAACATCGAGCGCCTATTAATTCATAATGAGGGAACAAACGCGCGCGACTAATTGCATTGCTGATTGCGAGCGCGCGCGCGCGCGAAACAGGCGAAGGGCGGCGCGACGTCGGCGGCGCGGTCGAAGCCGTCTCCGCACTGCCGCGGGGCGTTTCTCGCTCGTCGCGCGCCGTGTTTTCTTCGTGCACGACACAACACGGCCGGCGCTAATTCGACAAACATCGCGACGACGCGAATAGATTCGCATCAATCGCGCGCGGCGCGCGGCGCGCGTCGCATCGGCACCCGGACAGAGGTTATCGTTAACCCGTTCCCGGTGCGGCGGCGAGTGCGTCGCAGAAGCGCAAGTTTGGTTGCATACGCGTGCGAGTTCGGCGGGGTGCGCGCGCGTTCGAAATATGCAAATCCCGCTCCGCAGGATCGGCATAAACAAGTTGCGGTTGATACGAGTCGTCGAGAGGCTCGCAATTCGCGAACGCGATTTTTAAAAATAGCAGACGTTCGCGTGCGCGCAAATGCATTCGTAATTATCTCGACACGTTTGCGCTGCCACTTGTCGAAATTGATAAGACGCGCGCATTGTTCGCCCCGGAGCTTCGACGACTGATAAGCGCGCGTTATCAGCACGAAACGCGCGTAAAAACGTCGAGGGCAGCGTGAAAAAACTTGCGTCCCGTCGCTGCGCCCGACGTTCGTTTGTTTTGTTTTTCGGTGCGCGCGCGCTGCGCCTTCGTCTCGTTCGCGTTTCGCTTTCCGCTCGAAATAAACTGTTCGGCACTCACCTTTGGTCGCGGCGGGCCGCTGCGTCGGTATATTCCTCGATTGAAAGAACTCTTTTACATTATCACAGCTGTTCGCGCGATCGCTATCGCCGATCGTCCTCTTCGCGCGACTGGGCACGCCGTCGACGTTCCGACAGTAAACAAAACACACGCTCAGCGCGAGCAGCAGGCACGTTGCGTTGAGCCGGCGATGCGTCTTCATCGTGCCGAACTTTCGGCGAACTTATCGGATGAGCTCTGGATGTGGCTGCGCGAGCGCGTCTCGCGAGCGTGTCGCGCGTCCGCTGCCTCGGCCGAGCACGAGACGAGTGAGCAAAACGTGCGGCGCGCGCGCGCGATCCGTGTGCACACGATGCGACGGGCGAGAGCAGCGCGGCGATGCGGGCACGAGCGTCGCACGATGCCGACTGGCGGGCCGGCGCGGGCGATTATCGTCGCGATGCGTGCGGCCCGCGCTCTCGGCGACGCGCTTCGTGCGCTCCGCCGCCGCCGAGCGCGGTCGGACAGAGGCGACCGGTCGCGAGCGGCCTCACCTGAGTTTTCTCGGAGTTAGCGCGGCTGAAACTGGAGTTTGTTGCGCGGCGCGTCGTCACTCTATGCAACCAATGTTACCGACCCCACAACGTTTACGACGGCGACGCAGATTCAATAAATGAACGAATATTTTAGTAAACTAAACAATTGCCGCTTCACATTAAGTGGTTATCTTACTTTTTAAAGTTGTGAATGTGGTGTTTCACTGTAAATTTGAACAAACGACGCTCCAACTGCAAATTTTACTCGCATCATGGACTTCTACCTTAGGCAACCAACTTTACAGATTTTAATGTTGCCGTGTTGCGGGCAAACCGATTATTAGTTTTGCAGTTTTTGGGGGGGCAAGCTTCACAAAATAAACATTCACGATCACATTTAAGTTGAATTTTATTTATTTTATAATTAAATGCATCAAATAAGTTTCAAAAAAGACTGACTTCTTAAAAAAATTAAATATCAAGATTTGTTTAGTTAATTTTGTTTTTCATGTTTTGTGTTTTCGCTTCGAAAAAGACAAATTACAAGAGCACTCAGCATTTTGCCATCCCACATTAATCGTATCGTTAAATGGTCTCGTATCAGAATTTAAAATTACACATTAATTACCGTGCGTCTCAATCTCAATCGTCGCCGTCGCCGTCGTCGTCGACGACTCGCCATCGCAATTACCTCCTCTCTTCTTTCATTATCAATCTTTTCATATGTTTTGTTTTTTTACACGAAAGTTGCAGTCACAGCTCAAATTGTTAATGTTATCTTTGTGTTTACATGATTTTCTCCGTTTCGCCGCATTGTGTGAATCAATCTTCAGGTCGTCGAATGAATGAAATGAGAAAAGAAAGATCAAATCGCGTGATAAAAGTCACAAAATTGCGTTCGCCTTCGAAACAGGCGCAAGTTTCTAACCGTTATCACAGGATAGTAAACATTGAAACGCGAAAAAAAAAGATACGCATCGAGAAAGCCCGTCACCGCGAGTCGGCCTGCCTACGCTCAATCAGCATCGCATAAATAAATATAAATAGTTTTGTTTTTGTTTTTTGTTATGCAATTCGCGCCGCAGACAATTGCGGCAAGTATCGTTAATAATAATCGTTTAATAATAATAGTAACGCTTTGTACTATGCAGTTAATTTCATCCTTTGTCGCATGCAACGGCTACAATTTTTTTTTTGAAACTCGAGCGACCCACAAAGATCTCTCAACGCCTCCTCCAACTATTTCGCGCGCGCGGTGTTAACACATTACAAAACGAAGAAACTCGACAAAACTGCAAACTAACACTAGTGCTTAACGCTACAGTATACTTAAAAAAACAAAGAAGCATTATGTCCGTTTGTTGAACGTTAACGAAACTCGATGAGGAACCAGTTAATGCAAGATGAAATTAAACACGCGTGAAAACGAAAAATAATCGCGGTTCGAAATGGGATTTCTCGTCGTCGTTGTTCGTAAAAAAAGAAAAACCGCTCGCAATCGGTGTCCGAACATGGCGTAGCCGGCGATCGAATTGACGAATCGTAATCGAAAGGAACGAAAATTTGTCATCTGCTTGTTTTCGAATCAAAGGTCACTGTTTAAAAAAAACCCTCGCTCGTTCACTACCTTGTGCCAAACTGATTGCGCGCCGATCATTTTCCTTATGCACACCTCTCGTTTATAGTCCTATTTTTTTTTACATACGCTAAGATTATATCCCACCCTTATGTACAAGGGAACATAGAACGACTGCCACCTCCAAAATACAGAGAGAGCGAGAGCGCGCTCGCCCTCGACCGCGCGCGAAATCGTCGCGCGAAGCGGCCGCGCCGACCGCCTCGTCTCTGCGCCGCATTATCATCAATCATTTTAGTAATAATTGATAAAAATTTAACTATCATATTTCATATTTCTAAGATTGGAAATATATCACAGTCGTGTATAACAGAATACTCTTAGCGTTCGACAGCTGCAACTGCAACGCGTTTTTCGTTTTAGTTTTCCTGCTCGCCTTTCGTCCTCCGTCAAACAATAGGTTTGTGTTCCGTTTTTATTTATTCTACTTTTATAGTATTTTGTTTACGCTTCGCTTAAATAGCGTCCGTCCGCCGTCGGGCCCGCGCGTTTATTAACGCGCGCCGTCGTCCGACAGCGGCGTTCCGTCTCGCTTTTATAAGAAGAGGGACGCGTTTGATAAGCTCCGATCCGTCGGATGTCCGCATCATCGTCGTGCGCCAATCGAACGCGTTTGTTATGTTCGTCTCAAATTCGGGATAGCAAAATATCGTTATGATTAAAAAGTTCAATGAAAAATGAAACTTGTTTGTTCTCTAAGATTTCTTTTCGTAGATAGTTCATGCTTCGTTATGTACGATATGATTGAATCGCATTATAGAGTCGCAAGTGGTGCGTGTTTCGAGATTGTTTACAAAATGTCGCGGCGAGCGCCGAACGCCTCGCCACGTTCGCGACCACTTGGCATAATGACGTCTTGTGTGTGTGTATGAGTGTTGTATTTCACTGCGTGTGCTTTTTGTCAAGTCGAAACAATATTTGAAAGAGCAAATCAAAAATCGACAGAGTTGAAGTTAAGTAAGATTAGAATACAAACAGTTATTATTCATTTTTTTTTTTGCGGTTTGCTTAAAATAACTCGCTACTAACTTAAGCGACTCTAGAGTCACCTACAATTATACTCCATGAAAATGTCCAACTATTTAATATATTATTATCATTAGGTTATATTTGCTGATAAACAATGGATGCATGTCTAATCCAGGACGTGTTGCGCTGCTCGGTTTGTCCGGCGACAATTCTGAGTGTGAGTATAAACGGGGCGATGTCGTGTTTAAAAACTAGATCAATATCTCGGGCTCGAAATCGAATTTTGCGTGGAATATTGTTTCGTATGCTGTGTCCTGGATAACGCATCTACTAAAAAGGTAAGTAGTTGTGGGTGTCGTCTTACTTGATTTGTATTTGAGAGAGGGGTTGGTGGTGGGGGGGGGATAAATGTTAATGGCGTTTTAGTGGAAAATTTTCCTAACTCTCCCACCAGTCGTCACGGCCGCCGCCGCCGGAACTGTTGTAGTTGCCGCCGTAACCGCCTCTATCGTTGCCGTAATAACCTACGCAGAGTTACACGCAAATTAGAAAACAGATCGTCGAAAGGTGTCGACAAGCATCAACACACATGCAGCTCAATCGGCCGTGAAGCAATTGCCCCCGAATGACAAACAAAGAAATCTCGGAAAACGACAATAAACGGCACACGAACATCGATTGATTTTAATTAGCTTTGAACGTTAACGATATGTATTTTTGTTACGCTTACCACCGCCGCCATAACCGTTGTTCCCGCCGTAGCCGCCGCTGCCGCCGCTGCGCTGGCGCTGGCCGCCGCCCGAGCCCGAGCCGGAGCCGCCCGACTGCTGGCGGTAATCGCGAGCGCCGAACCCGCCGCCGCCGAAGCGACCCTTGCCGCTGCGACGGCCCGAGCCGCCGCCGCGTCCGTCGGCGGCGACGCTCTCCAGCCACGAGGGAATGTCCTGCTTGGCCTCGATCAGGAGGTCCAACATCGACGACGCCAGGTTGCGATTGCGGTCGTTGAAGAACGACGTGGCCAAACCTTAAACGAGCCGAACGTTTTTAGCGTCGCACGCGCGCTGTTGAGGCAGCAGTCGAATTAAGACGGAATCACTCACCTAAGTTACCCATGCGGCCGGTACGACCAATGCGATGGACGTACTCCTCCACGTCGGAGGGCAAATCGAAGTTAATGACGTGCTTCACGTGCGGAATGTCGAGACCGCGAGCGGCCACGGCCGTGGCGACCAAGATCGGCGTTTGGCCGGACCTGCGAACCGCGAGGAAACGATCGAATCAAACCTTCGGCTTCGCGCGAAACCGCCGCGGCGATCTACCTGAACTGCCGCAGAGCATCCTCGCGCTCGCGCTGAGTGCGATCGCCGTGAATGGAAGTGACCGGATATCCGTCCATGTGCAGGAACTCCTCCAGCTGGTCGGCGCCCTTCTTGGTCTCGACGAAGACGAGCGTGAGGCTCTCGGCCGACGGATGCGTGAGGTCGGCGGCGTTGAGCAGATCCAAGAGGAACGAACGCTTGTCGTGCTCCTCCACCCACACCACCTTCTGGGTGATGTTCTCCGACGTGCTGCCCACGCGGCCGACGGCCAGGAAGATGTAGTTGTCCAGGAAGTCCCTGGCGAGCAGCTGGATGGGCGACGGGAACGTCGCGGAGAACATGAGCGTCTGGCGGTCGCCGGTGCGCGGCATCGAGTCCTTCTCGAGGATGCTGCGGATCTGCGGCTCGAAGCCCATGTCCAGCATGCGGTCGGCCTCGTCGAGCACGAGGAAGCGGCAATGGTCGAGCCCGATCTTGCCGCGCTCGATCATGTCGAGCAGGCGGCCGGGCGTGGCGACGAGCAGATGGCAGCCGCGATCCAGGTCCTTCATTTGATCGACCACGTTGGAGCCGCCGTAGCTGGAGACGCGAATTTTAGTAAGAGGTTAAAAGGGGAAAGAAAAAGATCGTGGGAACTTACACCACGCACGGACGAACGCGAGAGCGATACGAGAACTTTTTGCTCTCGTCGTAGATCTGAGTGGCGAGCTCTCTGGTGGGCGCGAGAACCAATCCGAGCGGATACTGCTTCCTGCGGTAGCTGCGAGCGTGGTTGATGTTCGGCGGCCCTTGCTCGTACATCTGGTTGAGGATCGGCACCAAGAACGCGGCCGTCTTGCCGGAGCCGGTCTGGGCGCACGCCATCAAGTCGCGCCTGCCCAAAATGATCGGGATCGCGTACTTCTGCACGGGAGTAGGAGCATCGTAACGGGCCAACGCAATGTTCTGGCTTATAATTTCTGTCAGCTGTACTTCCTCGTACTGGAAACAAGAAGAATCGCCGTCGAGTTACGAGTCGCGCGAAGAGGCGCGCGCGCGACGCCGATATACTCACAGATGAGATGTGATGCGGGACCTGCTCGCCAGTCGCCTCGACCGGAATATCCTCGTATTTGCTAAAGTTGATGCCCGTGTTGCCCTGCCCGAAGAGCTCGAGCTCGAGGCGCTCGTCGCGCGGGCCCGGCGTGGTCCAGTCGGCGTCGTTGCGACGCCCGCCGCCGCTCTCGTTCCAGCGGCTGTTGGCCGACCCGCCGCGGCTGTCGTTGCCGTCGCTCCAGCGCTCGCCGCCCTTCGCCGGCGGCTCCTGCCAGCGGTCATTGCGCGGAATGTCGCGGTCGCGATCGGAGAAGCGGCTGCCGCCTCGGCTCCAGCTGTCGCGCTCGCCGGAGTCGCCGTTCTGGTAGTCGCGCCGATTGCGAGTGTTGAAGCTGGAGAAGTCGCCCTGGCGCGAGTCGCGCGGCCCGCCGCCGCGACCCTCGCTGCCGCGGCTGTACCCGCGACTGCCGCCGCCGCCGCCGCCGCGAGACTCACCGCGTTCGCGCGACTCGCGAGAGTCGGGAGTGCCGGGGAAAGCGGGCTTGTTGCGTAAGTGGGGTGGGATGTACCTGCCGCCGCCGCTGCCGCCGCGGCCCTGCAAGTCCAGACCAGCAAACTGCAACAAGAGGAGCGGAAGCGTGCGCGCGTTAGTCGCGGCCGGTTGGCTGGGAGTCGCGCGCGCGACGCGCGCGGCCGACTTGGCCGCCGCGCCGCGCGGTGACTAACGATTCTAACAATGGCTGAATCGCGCATCGCGCGTGGACGGCGCGATGGCGAAGCGCCGCGCCGCCGACGTTGACGCGCGGCCGCGCCGCGAAAGCGACGAATTCGCCGCGATCTTCGGCGCCCGCACGGCCGCATTGAACTTGAGCGCGGCCGGCGCGGATCGATAACGAAGCGCGGCCGGGCGGCCACCATTATTCGGGCTTCCGGGTCGCGAAACGTGGAGCAGCGCCGCGCACACGGCGAACACTCGGCACTCGCGCACTCACACACGGACGCCGCGCGCGCCGCTCGGCTCCGCGAAGCGCAGTAGCGTGACATGGAAATTGATGCTGAGTTTCGACGATAGGAAAAAATCGGTTTCGCACTCACCTGCTGCTCTAGACCTGATCCATTTTGATTGGGTGCATTACTCATATTACTACAAATCAGTACGTTTATTAGAAGTTCTTATTTTTAAGGTCCCCTAATCTAAAAGTATCCAGAGTCTTTGGCAAAAGCACAAAAGGCGTCGATTCAGCGGCCCTCCGCTCCACACAACTGGTTACTGCGTTATGCGGCTGCGCGCAATGTCTTCGTTCTCGTCGCTCGGCTCGCACGCGCAACGCGCAGGATCACGAATTTCCTCGCCACTTAGTACGCGCTCTCAACACTAGGGGAATTTTAAGGTTGAATATCCGACTTTTACGAAGAATTTGGAGGATTAATTGCGATAAATGACATTTATTTGATTAGCGCTCCTTGCGTCAGTGTCAGACCTATGCAGTGACGCGGCGACCATTCACGTGCACACCAGTAACACCGAAAACAATTGCCATGTTTCTTTGTCTGCTTTACAATCAAGACGCTTGTTAACTCGTAACGATCTGTCAAGAGTATGCAACCAAACTCGCACGAAATTCGAAAGCCGCTTCAAAACCACTCGATCAAAACGCAATAATAAAATACGAACGGATTTATTGTTATTTCAAACCACCTCAAAATAACTTAATTAATAACTGCGGTAAAACATCAGCACCCGCTCAAATAACTCAAATCATTTGGGTGAATGACAATACACAAGTGCTTTGCAGCGAAACAGAAGAATAACGTGACAAAATGAACGTTGCTCTTCTGTTTCTAGCACTCTCAAACATCAATAACTCGTTAGCAACGGTTAGTAACTTAAATATCTTCACCCGCATCATCGAAAACTTGCGTCGCATCAATCTGCATCTCTTCCTTGACGGACTTGTTCACCGTAAACGCGCCAAACAACTCCGCCAAGTTGACCGTAGCATACCCAGACACGCTAATATACTTATCGACGACTTCTTTCAACATATTATAACCGGCCTCCACGTTGGGATCATCTCCTACAACAGAAAAACACAAACAAGGCAAGTCAGCAGCGTTTCCTCGGCGGGAACATGAAGAAACTTACGCTTAGCCTTCTTGGAAAGATCGAAAATCCTCTGGAAATAGATCAACTGCGCGTACATTTCCTCCTCCGAGTAAACCTGATACATAACGGCTTGATTGCACTTGGTGCACACCGGATACCTGCCGGAGAAGCGCTGCGGCAGCTTGAAAGTGTTCACCGTGCACGAAGGATCCTCGCAAGTGAACTCGTTCCGATAATATTGCGCTTCGTACGTCCGCAGCGCCAGCACCAGTTTGTTCTTAATGTAAGAAATGTATTCGACCGGCCGCACGTCGCATTGCGGATTCCCGCACGACTCCAAGACGATCTCGCTGTCGTCGCCGACGGAGTTGAAGTAGTTGCAGGCGAGACAAGTCCACGTGAACGGCTTGGAATTCCGCGTTAAAGTTTCCACGCGCTTGATCTCGGTGAAAACGAACTGATTGCCGGACGCCTCCGTAGGCTTCCGGACGATTTTCACGTCGACGCCGAGACAATTGCCGATCTGAGACGGCTCGATGCTCTCGATGGGTTCCAAAATGCGCGAGACCACCGGGTAAATCTGCTGCCCCAAATAATAGTCGGTGTCTATCTTCAATTCCGCGTTGGCTTTCAAGTCGTCGAGCAAGTAGGCTCGCTGCGTGGCACTACTGGTCGTGCCGTCCTTGCAAATCACATACGGCACGGTATCTCCGGCTTTGAATTTTTTGCCCTTGCTCTTGTTGTGTCTCAGAGCGACCAGCACGTGCGGCAGGGAGTTTTTGTCGGGATACTGGCTGGGATCTTTGGTCAGTTGCTTCGTGATGACCAGCAGCGTCAACGGGACGACGTTCGCCGCCAGATCTTCTCGCAATTTGCTCAGGTGCTTCATGATGTTCTCGATGCGATCGTCGGTCGACTGATCGCACAAGATCTGATTCAAAATGAACTTGCCCGCCTCCGCCGCTAGCTGCGACCAATCCCTCCGGACGATGTCCAGCCCCTTGTGCTCCTGCACCTCGACGAGCTTGCCGCCCTTGCCCTTCGACAGCGAGACCGCCGCGTATTTCTTCTTCTTCAAGAGCAGCAGATATTTGAACACGCCGTCGATGTCCAGCTCGACCTGCCTGTACATCTGATTGATCTCCTGCTTGATGCTCTTCCCGATGCGGAACACTTGCTCGTAATCGGTGATGTTCGTGTTGATCATGATGCTGTCCGTGTCGCCGTAGATGACATCGTACGAAAGCTTCTGCACGATGTCTCGGGTGATCGTGAGGATCTCGCGGCCTTTCTGGGTGACCAGCGCGGCGAGCTTCTTGGCGAAGAAGCGCGAGTTGCTGAAACCCAAGCAGCCGTACATCGAGTTCGCCGTTAGCTTCAGCGCCATTTGCCGAATGTTGTACTGCAGCTGGAGATCGGGCGACAGGTCGGGATTCTTCATGAGCTTCTTCACTTCCCGACGACTCTCGACCAACTTGCGAATCTCCGTCGGCAAGATCCCAGCCGGGAGACTCTTATCTGGCAATTCCATGTTCTCCGTGTCCGCATCGTTGATATCGTGCATGGTGGTGAAGCAGATGTTGTACTCCTGTATGATGCTCGGATACAGCGAGTTGAAATCCATGAGGAGGATCAACTTATCGTAGAAACCGACCTTGGGATCGAGGACCAGCCCGCCGGAATACGTCGGCTTCTTGCGCTTCGACGTAGAAACTTCTTCCTGTTTCTTTTTGATCGTTTTCTCCGGCACGATGTACTCCTTCTCGCTGAACGCATGGAGCAGCAAGTACTCGTTGCGCTCCGATCGTCCGCCCATCAAAGTCCTCGACATCACGTTACCGGCGATGTTAGTTATCTGCAGCGCTAGAGGAATGACGTTCAGCTCGAACATCATTCGGAGAATGTACGCGGCGTCCTGCATCGTGATGGAGATGAACCGGAACAATTCCACGGACGACTCGTACATCATCGGGACGTTCTCCGGCTCGATCTCGATCCTCTGGCCCTCGGGTATTTTCAGAACCGTCTGACAAAGCGTGTCCAAGTCGTAGGAACGACAGCGAATCAATTCCTTAGCGCTGAGCTTAACGTCGCAGACTAGGCGTCCGCTAAACAGGTGTCTTTCGAACAAACTCTTCGCGTTCGAGCGTTTGATGCGCGAAAGGCGGCTGTAATTCGTCGCGTTTTGTATTTGGAGACGGTCGGCCAGTATGGTGAACTGATACCCGTTCAAGTCATGGCCGACGATCAGGTCCGGATCGATTTTGGTGAACTGCGCCATGAAGTAGTTAAGCAGAGCTTTCTCCGAGTCGATTTTCTGGACGCGCGTGCCCTTGTACTTGGACAGAGCGATGTGCATGTTGCTCGGGAACACGTTGTGCGATAGTTTTGTAAGAACTACAAAGAATTTAATAAACAACCCTTGAATCATTCGATTTGTTATGTTTTCCGAAAAGCTCACCGCAAAAATGATCGTGGAACGGTGGATTCGGCGCCTGTTTGTCTAAATGATATCTGTTGTTGACCAAACATGAGATTAGAGCGATTTCGTTCGCGTGCGTCTTGGGATTGACGCCGGCTTTGATGTTCAGAGTCATCACGACTAATGGAGGCGGCGGGACGGGTCGCGTTGACTCCATCACGGCGACGTCCATCGGCTTGGAGCACCGTATTTCAATGCTGGTATGGGTGTAAGGATTGGTGGCGACTTCGAAGTTGGACACGTTCAACCAGCACGGTCCTTTGATCTTCCTCTCTAGGAGGAAAATCTCGAGGAACGAGCTGTTCATGCCGAAAACGCGGGAAAACGTTTTGTACTTATGTTCGTGAAAGTCGTATTTACCCTAGGAATGCAAAATAATGTATAAAACAATAAAACGCAACTAGAGACAATGAAAAAAACACAAACCTCGAACCGAACTTCCAAATATTCGCTCTCCTCAGGTACGGTTGAATCGAATGCGTACTTCCTAGTCACTTTCTTTGACTTGTACGAAGACATGTTGTAAATTTTGGCGACGTCCTCATTGAATTCTTGATACACGTCCATTATTGATACCGGTTTATCGGTTTCCTTGCCGTTTTTATCTAAGAACTGAAAACGAAACGCAAAAATCAACTTTAAGAATCAACTGAAACAAATTGCGCTTACAAATGGCCTGGGCAATAAATAAATCTTTCTCTGCACGTTCCTCACGACCACGCAACAACTGACGAACTTCTTCTGTTGCTCGGAGAAAGTTTTGCCGAACAACAAGACCACCCCCGGCTGATTGCGCTCATCCTCGTAGGCGTCCCACCAGAAAAACCGGAAAACATTTTTCCCGTCTTCCTGAGACGTCTGGGGCACCGACGACATGTCCACGACATCATTATCGGTCGAGGTATCGCCAACGAACGTGAATCCCTGCAACAATTGCTCTTCGGTTATGTCCGGAGCGATTTTCGTCGAAGCGGACGCCTCCAGAGCATCGATGTTGCCGAAATCGAAGTCGTCGTCGAAGTCGACGTCGGCGAAGCTTTCCTCGGTCATTGAGACTTCCTCGACTTTCGGCTCAACTGGCTTTTTCTCACTTATAGTGAACAATAACTTCTTCTTAGGTTCGGGTGGCGGTGCTTCCGCAGTTTTTTCACTTTCAACCGCTTCTGAATCATCTAAAGTGTCCAGTATCTCTGTGTCTTCCATTTGTTGGTCATCCTCAATGCCATTTTTGGCTTGGGTTGTTTTAACAGGGGATGTTTCATCTTTGTACAGTGGTGTGGTGACTTTAGGTTTGGCAAAGCTTTTTGCATACAAATTAGCTGCTCTCTTCTCAGAAATCAGGGAGAATCTCTGCTTGGGTTTGTTCTTTATGCCACCTGATGATGTGACTGCAGATGTTGATGCAGGATGATCAATTTCATTGATGATGTCTGAGAGAATATCATCATCATCGAGTTTCTCCTCCTTTTTCTTCACTGGCATGTTGGAAATCAAATTGGCAAGGTTTCCTCTCCCAGCATTTTCAGAAATGTGCTTCTTTTTTCTCTTGCTCCCTCTGCCTTTCTTGGAGGACTCTTGTGCAATGGATTCAGCATCAAGATCATCATCAAAGATCTCCCTGCCATCTTCAACGTATCCAGTTTCACCTGAAACAATTTGTCAGTTTATAAAGCATTTAAAAGAAACTTTACACTTACCATCATCAACAATCCACTCTTCTTCTTGTCTGTCCAAAACCATTTTGGAATACTGCTTCTCATCGACAACATCATAAACATTATCAATGTTATCAACTTCATATTTATTCTTTGAGC
>JARRAA010000968.1:0-14219 GCA_030557295.1 Ecitodaemon sp. MM-2014
GATAAGAACGGCGACCGACGAACCGGGCGAACAAAACAGCCAGGAACGGGGTCAATGTTACGTTCGCACGATATTAAAAAAATTATCGGATTCTCATTGTCGGCGGGTGGCTCGAAACCATGCTCGCCGTCGTCGCGTTTGTTTGCTTTATTACGATTTAATTGCGGCGATGATTATTGGGCAATCCGTTCGATGATTAAAATATGACTCGATCTCGAACCGGGCCGACACTAATTTCATTGTTCCACGACGCTTCGGGTGAAATCGTCTAGTTTTCTTTCCCGCATCTCTCAAATTGAATTATCGAGTGAGTTTTATTTACTGGCAATCCAATTAGATTCCGCTTCTAATTGGTTGCGCTCGGCCATTTCGTCGTGTGCGATTCGATCGGGAGATTGGAATCGAGCGGGCGGTTCTCTCTCGAAATTATTTCATAATTAAGCAAATATTTTAACGCAATATCGCGCACTCTTTGCGACGTCCGAGCACGTTTTTAAATGTGAAATTTGAATTCTGCCATGAATTTAATAAAAACGGAGCACGGTCCTTTGTATAGAGCCATTTGGAACGCGGAAAAATGCTTAATGAATGGATCTTGATTTAATTAGGAAACTTTTCCTTGTCACTGGGCGACAGTCAGCGGCAGGCTCGGCAGTTAGGGACATTGTTCGTCTCAGGACGGGGCTTTAATTAAAAAATTGCGGGGAATAAAAAGGCCGTGCGCGTCATGCAGTCGCGGGAAAAGTGTCACGGGAAAACTTGAAGAGATCTTTATGAAAACATTAAAACACTGCCATTAACATTAACATGAACGTTTTGCTCGAATTTATTGCCATTTTGGGGGAATTAATTATAATTATCAATATCTAATGACACGGAATGCGAATTGTAGCGAATTCCACTCTGAATTGAAACATTCGCGTTTACATTGCCATTCGAAAGTGTCCGCGACCACTTTGATCTTCTCTGTCAACGCGGAGTGCTTGCAATTTGTTTTTAATTACTCCCGTGATTTATCCCGAATGGACGAACAAAAACGGCGATTTCGAGTGAAATGTGCTCCGAGTGTAAATTCCTAGCACACTTTTGGCTGCGTTATTAGAGCGGACAAGCGAATAAACGCGAATAATTTACGTTAAACATTTTGCTAAAATATGTAGAGATATTTGGATTAATAACAGTCGAACAATTCACCGATAATCTAAAATAACACGCATACCGCATCGGTGGTAATTGCGTGGATTAATGATAAACGTCAACGTGCATAATTCCGCGCATTATTCGGCCGTGAAATTTGACCGATCATATTGACATTTGTCGCATTTGAACGCGGCCGCTCGTATTCTCAATCCGTGACAATCGATTTCTTGCGGCGGGGCTCCTCCCGCCCCACTCGACAATTGCCGATAGATTGACGGCACTCGGGCCGAGATTTGCATTCAAGTACATGTGCAATTACGTGAATAGATCGGCGGGTTGTTAAGTTGATGGAGTCGATTATAACGTTGAAAATGCATCAAACTGTCCGACGCCGTTATTTGCGCAGCGATTAACCGAACAATGCAAATACCAAACTTGCTCCTGATTTATTTGAGTTTCCGACGGAATTTTAATGATTCGCCGAAAGTGGCGTATGATTAAACGAATCATTTATAGTCTAACCGCTCGATCTAAAAATACTCGGATGTCTCACACACTTTCGACCGAGATTGATAATTTTAGCTCTCCTTGACTATTAAAACACCGCAGCGATCACGCTCGAGTGCGAGCGTCTTAAGCAGCGCGCTGATTTATTTATAAGTCACATCAATGTGTTTACACTCTGCATAAATACATGCAAAGCTTGTGCGAAATTACTCAGCCGAGGAGCGTGTGGTGTGTCACAAGCGTCGTCGCAGTTTGTTGATAGATCGACGCGGATTGCCGACCACTGCCGCCGCTCGTTGTTTATCCTTATCTTCGATAATCCCAATGCGTCATTTTTGCTGATTGTAGCGTCGTCCAACGTGACTGGACTGGCGCGCATATCTCCACACACGCTTTCCTATCTTTTCTATGAAGTTGTTTTAATTGACGAAGCAATTTCGAACTCGCCGTGCGCCGATCATGAAAGATTGTTAGCGTCTGTAAGCAATCGTTTCTGATTGCTGGTAATTGTTAACGATTGTGATTATCTCGACGTTTGTGAAATTCGAGTGGCTTCGAGTGCCATGCGTTGGCGCTCGAGCGAATGGTGAAGTTTTCAACTTCAGCTTGAAAGAGTCGTGTGAATCGAGTTCGTGCCACGCGAAGCGATTCGAGTGCGTGTGATCGAGCATCGGACGATTGTTTGCGTCTGTGATTTTATATTCTCCAAAGTGGCAGGCGGCAGACGCCGGCGCCGGCGCCGCGGCGAGCGTTCAGTAGCTTCGCAGCTTTCCTCGCAACTAGTGAGTCGTGAAGAACGGTTAGAGTTGAGCGTTAAGCCTTAAGCCTTAAGCCGCAATGAGGGATACCATGTGCGCATTGATATGCGTCCAGCGTCAAAATAGCAGCTTCATTTGCAATCGTAAGTAAAATCGATTCAAACTCGAACGCACTCAAAGCGTGAAATATGTCGAAGCCTGTCGAAACGTATTGATTACGAACAACGCAAACTAGATCAACATTACTTGTGCCATCGCATGTAATCTATCGACTAGTTGGTTTGCATTCCGCCAGTTTCCCACTCGACCTCGTTTATTAGCAGCTTTCGGTTCGGTAGGTTTTGAATTTCAGCGAGTGTCGCCGACGCTCTTTGTCGCGCAGCCGAGCATTGTTCTCTCGGCGCGGCGACAGAACGCGTAATATAATTGCGCTGATGAATGATAAATTATTTACAGCGGCAGCGATTATGTTCGAATGGAATTTATGAAGCGCGTCGGTTGCGCGCCGGAGCCGGCAGGATGCGGGGCAGGGCGCGTCGGCATGAATAAATTATCGAACAATCATTACGACCGCGCATCGACGCATCGACGCATCTCAACAAATATTGTATTGAATCCATCGCGAACGCGTTCGATTCGATTCGACGCGAGTCGGGCGCGCGCGTTTTATCGGCGGCCTGCAAATTGGGTTACCGTCGACAAATTGAATTCTGCATCCTGCGAGCACATGGAAATTAAGCCGATGTGTCGGCGCGGAGCTGGGAGATTGCATCTTCGCCCGTCGGCCTAATTAATCCGATTAGACGATTGTCTGACGAGTTAATTGCGGCCCCTCGTCACTCCCCGCTCGTCGCGTCCGTGTTTCGACACTTCTTGCCCGCGAATCTAATTTAAGTTGTCGCAACTTGATTTGGGCCGTTTTTTGCTCGCTGACAAACGAACCTCTCTCTCTCTGCTTGCAGCTAAGCTGTTCAAAGTTGCCCCGAAGAAAATACCGGAGCGACCGTGCGGTCGCGAATCGTCGTGCGAAGATGTGAGGAGGATGGGAGCAAATGTGAGCCGTCACTCGTCGAAGGGTTTGTCCGGCCGCCGCTCGGAGTCCAGCGGCAGCATCTGCAAGAGCAAGAAAGGTTCCGCGGGAGGCGGCGCTCAACCGCAGCCGGTGTGCGGCAGTCTGCCCAGCTATTTGGAGTCGTCCAACAACAACCACGACTATGAGAAGCTGCCAATAAATGATGTGAGTGCGAACCGCCACCTTTCACCCTTAAAGTGCTTTTGTGGCTATTTCTGGATGGTCCTCTTTATGATTTGTTCCTCTGAAATTTCAAATTGGTATTTTATTGCGTAGACAAATTCAGTATATTTGTTCTGGTTCTCTATTCGGAAATGCTGATTTGGTGTCGTTCTGATTGCGTTCTTTTCGTTGGAATGATTACACATTTTCGTCGTTGTGCTAGACAAGAGACACATTGCGCACACGGCAGACAATTAGAGAGGACCCTTTGGAACAGGTTAATGCCCATTGCAACGATTGCGAGATCGAGTACGAGCACGAGCACGAGCCTAAGGAAGTTGTTGTACGATGTGGTTCAATCGCAAGAGCAAGCAGAAAGCTGCGTACAACAACAATCAGGATCCGTACAACCCGACGGTAATGCACGCCTAGCCTTGCGCCTGCCCTTCGATTCGGCCGGGCGCAATGTTAGGTGGATGCTCTGATGCTCAGAAACGTCGCGGTCCTAAATCACGGTCGTCGTTGCAAGGGGTCTTTACCTGTGTTTTTCTGTTGCAGGTCGACCGCATCCCGCCTCTCGGGGATGGGGCGCCGCTGCACTGGAAGTTCTCGGATAATCAAACGGTCCTCTGCGATCAAGGCTACGGCTCGGAGCGCTCCCCCGAAGAGGAGTTCCCGCCACCGCTGCCCGAACACGACAACCAGTGCAATCATCACCTGGACATACATTCCTGCTATCCGTTCATCACGCCAGGTATTACACTATCACCATCGCGCACCGCTGACACTCATCTGAATCATTTCTCTTGTTTCTCTCCGATGCCGCGATCACTGAAAATCATGGACTGACATTAGGGGACTTCGCAATGTTTCAAAAATTGCTAGGTACATACCAATTTCTTTCCTGGCCGTAGCGTGCTGCTCGACAAATTGATAAGCAAAGTTGTAATTGATTATGCAAATGCGGTTCTTCGCGCGGCTCGAAAGTGGCGAAAACTCGCATTGTGTCTAAACAATGGGTGCTTTCCACTTATTCTACTTTTTACTTTTTCCCATTCGATTCCATCAGCTCGGACGCAAACAAGAAAACTTTCAGTGCGCGGATCGCATGAATATATAAAATCCAAGTTTGCGCAAAGCCTCCCGAAAAGGAAAAACAAGGCGCCTCGACATGAACATGACACAAACTTTGAGCGGCCGCGAAACCACTTTTGCATATTCGAAAAAATACAACGCATTTCTTAGCATACGGCAATTTTCATTTTGGAAATTGAAGAGAATTGAAAATTGCATTTTGAACATCGCATGCTGAATTTTAATGAGAGACACAAACTATTTGTCGTCCGGAATGAAAACAATTCCGGATGGCGCGTTTACCGAGTTTGTCGGTGCGCTTGTGGAGAGTAAATGCTGAAATAGCTTTATCGGTAACAGTGAGTTTCTGCGCACGAACATTTCCCAGCTGCAGGAGTTGCTGAAAAGCGCGAAAAACAATGTTTGCTCTTCTGCTTCCTTGGCTATGCGCAGAGACCATCCTTAAATATTGAATGCACGTGGCGTTGAATAAATCAACAGAGGCACCGCGATCTCCGGTTAGGCGTTTTTTTTTTTAACTTATTTACATTCAGTTAAGCAAATTTCGCAAAGTTATTCATCATTTTTTGCTCTGGCTTTAAACGCAACAATGGCGAGACGATTTGAGAGCATCTCATTCCGACATTCTCTTGGTACTTTGCATATGGCGCATGGACTGACAGCCATAAAACGAAATTGCATTGCTAGATTTCTGAAAACATCAGCAAGGCCCTTCTCGGACGAAGCTTTATCGATGCCCGGAATAAATTCGCTGAAGTGCCGGAATCGCGCGGCGGTCAGGGCGAAACCGAAACGGATGGGGTTTTTCGTATTCATTTTCTCGGGGATCGTGTGGCGTTTGCCTTGTTTTCGTGCGGATCCCGAAGTTACTCGGAACGCAACTCTCGACAATCCTATATCGAGGTCTATCGGACGGCTGATGCCGCTTGATAAATGTGTTTACTCGCGTTTGGAGATGCGCGAGGAGCACAAAAGGGCATCGAACTGAATGGCAATCATCGATCATCTTTGGCGCGGGTTTTAACAAAAGCTTCAACGCAAATAAGCTGCGCATCGAAAGCGCCCGAAACGCGATTTTATCACGCAATTTGCAGATTTTTAATTCGATTCGTTTTATTAACGCCGGGGGATTTATTTAAAAAAAATCGAAAGTCCTTTTTATCCTTGCTTCTTCGGAAAATAGTTCTGGGAATTCTGCCCGGCCGCAATTTAGCGAATGCGCAAGAAATTGTTACTTCTCCCTCGGTTTCATATTTCGGTCCAATGCCATAATAACGCGGCACTACAATTCTCCGTAAAATATTGCGAACGAACTGTTTCGCTGTCTCCAATTTTGCAAGTTTGCGAATTTGACCTATTCACCCAACCAACTCGAGGAATTGAGAATGAGAGGAAAAGTTCTTCTTTTTTTTTTGAAGAAATTAAGTCCTTTGGTGAATTATTGAGAAATTAACTATGCGCAAAACGAACTAAATTACTTCTCCTCCGATGAGTTCGCAAGAAATCGCTGTGCTGTGGAGCAGCGGGAAAGTAGCAGGAAGCCTTTAAAACTGGTAAATTTACAACGCCAGACGTCGACACTGCCGTTGTCCGAAAAGCGGCTTGTCTACTTCGCTACATTTTCCGTTCTTGCGTGGAAGGCGAACAGATTCTTTCAGACGCCAAATCTGTATACTGTACATCTACAGCTGTGTTAGGAAAAAAACCTGCCCCACTGCGTTTTTGCTCGCTTTGTTAGTCGTAGACGGTCCTGCGAAAGAAAGCAGTAAAAATGTAAGGAAAAAAGAGGCGGATGATGCTAATGCGCGGACGAAAGGCGCTCGCTAACTACCCCTGCGGGAGATACACGTAGGAGACGCAGAACACCAGTTTTACATGCTCCGCGAGGAGGAAAAGAAATATAGTCGTTCGGGACTCCTTTATTCATTTATGCTCGGTTGTGTGGCGGAAACCGCGCAAATGCGAGAAGAAAAACTGAATGGAAATAGAGTTATTTATTAATGCGGGTATTGTCGAGCAACGCATAACTCGTTAAGTTGGACAACTTAACCACGTCTTTACTCTTCCGACGTCCGCCGCTCTTTGTGGCTGAACAAAAAACATCTTAATGATGTTGCTGGTTTGACGCATCAGTCGAGCATGATTGATTTCTCTCATTTTCGTTTGCTTTTTGCTGGCGTCCCACTCTGCGGGGCAGTTTTGCGGTTCGCTCGCGGCGTCCTTGAAGAAGTGATTTTATCGGTTTCGGTTTTATCGGTTTGTAACAGAGACGACGTTCGCCGTCTCCCTGGCGAAGGGATCAAGGGGGCTAGGCCTCAGCGTCACCGGCGGCATCGACAGCGGCGGCTCCTGGCCGGGGCTCATCCGCGTCAAACGCCTCTTTCCCCACCAGCCGGCGGCTGCCTGCGGCGTGCTCCAAGTCGGAGATCTCATCCTGGAAGCTAACGGAGTCGCGCTTACCGGCCTCACAAATTACGTAAGGGAAAATAAAGCAATCCCGATCTCGGGGAGCGCCAATTTTCGAGAGTTGCGAGGCTGGGACGCTGTGGAGCGCGCCGAATTGGGGAAGGAAAATAAAGCAAATAGCTTTTAATCGGCGCACATTAATTTCCGGAGGACCCTTCCTGCCGGGCTCGGGTGAATCAAAAGTTTGGCAAAGTTGTTTCGCATTTAAGAAGTCGTTTTTCTTCTCCCCCTTCGCGCGCTCGGCTCCCGGTCGCGACGATCCTGGACGAGGTTCTATTAATCATATTTTAAGGCGCTTCCTAAATGCGAAAGTTCTCCGTTCATTTTGTCATTTTTTATTTTCGAAACGAGCACAGGAAGCTCTCGAAGTGTTGCGAACTGCGTCCAACCAGGTTGAGCTTCGCGTCTGCCGGCCTCCCCCGGACGTGTTGAATTGCGTCAGTCCCATTTCGGAGGTTCCCCCGCCGCCTCCGAGGCGAGAGCTTGCCCCGCTAGCTCTCACTCCAGATCAATTAAATATTAGCGACGACGATATTAATGGGGTAACCATTACCTATTCACGATTTGACCTAAAATTGACGAAAATGGTGATTTAGGAATTCGAGATTACCATGCGGAAGATCGGCGGATCATTAGGTTTCACCCTCCGCAAGGAGGATGATAGCGCTCTGGGGCACTATATCCGTGCACTGGTGCGAGACCCTGCCCTCAATGATGGACGCATCCGACCTGGCGATAAAATCATCGCCGTGAACAACGTCGAGATCTCGTCGATGACCCACGACGAGGCCGTCAATTTTCTAAGGAAGTGCGGGCAACTGGTCAAGCTTCGGTTGTACAGGGATGCCGCCCAGACGCCCATCGCAACCCTCTCTCCCACGGAGACCACTCCGAGAACCTCGTTTACTAAAAAAGCTCAATTACGGTGAGTCATCTATATCAAGGGAAAATCGATAGCGTCCAACTAAACTGGTGTCCTATTTTTGATACAGCCAAGAAGCCATGGACATGCTCAACGACATAGCTGTACGTAAGCTAATGCCAAATTCGGATTCCTACAAGTCCCAATCTCCGTTGGCCTCTCCTAGACGCATCCGCAGTCGTGTCATGACCTGCCCTTCCGACGCATCCGCGGATCCTAACAATCCTAACGTCACTACTCATTACTACGTCCCCGAGGAGCAGTTTCACGAAGGTCTCCTGCAACGAGGCGGATACCTGCCATTTGACGAAGAGTCCTTCAACTCTCTGTTCATCCAGGACGACGACGACTGTGATAAACCGTCGCGACCACTCTCGCTGGAGTTGTACAACCCCAAGCAAACGCCGGTGGCATGCCGCAAGCCCAAGTTTAACTTTTCTCTTGCGCACAACGCCTACGAACTGAATAATCTCGACGCCGAGATTTTGGACGCTCCCAATCTCACATACAATGTGAACGAGGAAATGCACAGCACCGAGGTGGAGTGCGATGACAATTATCCGAAAGAGCCGGCGAGCATGCCTCATATTCCTTTGTCGGAGCATCCAGGGTTTAGTCACAAGCATCCTGCATACCAGAGCGCACACCCGCATTGTGGTAGTGGCGGCAGAGAGAACGGAGTGTCCACATTAGAACACAAAAAGAGTACCAGCACGACACCTGCGCAAAGCAGTAGTACGTTGCCAAGGGAACCCGAGAAGAAGCCCAGGCGGAAGAAGAGCATTATCAAAGAACCCAAGCCGCCTGTGCCGGAACAACCAGAGGTACAAGTAGCTCTTTACCTCGCAACCCAATCGTTCATTCATTTATTACGTGCGTTTGTGCAGATCGTTGCCATTGAACTAAACCGAGGGTGGAACAGCCGCATGGGCTTTAGTTTGCAAGGACCCATAGGCCAGACGTACGTCAGCGCTGTTCATCCCAACAGCGTTGCTTCCAAAGATGGACGTATCAAGGAAGGAGATCGAATTATGAAGGTACCATCAACGTTGCACCACTCCATCGAAGAAATCTCTTTAATTCCTAATATTTTTTAGGTAAACGACGAAAGCGTGGAGCACATGAACACTGGCTCGATAATAGACCTGCTGAGGATCCTCCGCGGGCCCGTGTCGATCGTGATGCTCCGCGACCCCAGGTGGCAACCACCCACCCAATATGTAAATAAAGACTGCACTTCAAAAGCGAGCAATGCGGTGAATTGATGAAAATTTAGTACAACATTTACTCTAATAGCATGTAACTAAAAGTTAGACAGGTTGAAGCAGGACGTTTGCATTGAATTACACCACGTAACGCGAAAGAATTACAAACAATACATAAAGTAATACAATTAGTCACGATTCAATATATTCTAATTAATCAATAATCACACGTGACTTGGCAAGCACCTCAAAATACGGATAAGACGAGCGAATATGAAAATGTTACAAAAAGTTGTATGAAACCAAAGATTTCTAAGTAATTCATCGGCGTTTCGAGTGTTTCAAACTGTAAATCAAAGATAAAATCAAAGACATATATTCTATACTTGAGTGTCCAGACATATATAATGTAACATTAATATTTAGACTAGAGCAACTCTTGTGATAGATATAGTTTATACAAATATAATGGTTGCAATCGAAAAACATTTACAGCTCGAAGCACTGTTCTTGAAGAAAACTGGCGACTACAATTCTGTCAAGCTTTTATTCTGTCATTTGTTTGTTTATTCTCGAAGATTCGAAGCTTTTTATATTAAGTTGTGTAAAAAATAATCAGTTAGTTGACCTTAAAAGTCTATTAACCCAATTACTAGTCTTTGATAAGGACGTAAACCATTTACTTCCACTGAATCACTCTCGACAACCAATATGCATGTACTATTTAAATTAACCCTGTAAATTATAGATTATCAATGTAACGAGATTTTATGTCGACGATGATCAAAATGGAAAACCTAGCAAATACTGCAGTATTCAATTAATTAGGAGCATAAATTATTCATCAGTAAGTAATTATACAATAACGATTCAATATTTCATTGATCCGCAGACGACTAATACTGAAGGAGGATGATATAACGATAACATGAAATATAAACCAGTAAATTCTAAAGCATTTGCCTGATTAATAGTGGGTAACTTAATGGTAAATACGAACCGAACTAAATGAACTTAAAAGTCGGACGAACTTGATGGTAACGTTTGTATTTGAGACGAATATGTGGACGCGTTTCAATGACAAATAGAACTTTTTGCGGCATTTTCTTTGTACTTTGGGCTAGTTTTCGTTGAGAGAGCAGCGACGAAAATTGTTGATCATTAAATTTGTACGTTCACTATTATTTTTGTAAGATATATTCGCGTTAAGAATGAGGAGAGTTGTCGCAGTTGTGTGTTGTGTATTTATTATCAGTTGATTGATTGCTGGAAATGAATTTTTAAGATAACATAAGGATATATTTCATTAATATTTTCATTGGAAACCAAAGATGCTAAAGATACAGTTAACAATATATATAAATACTATTAAGTGGTGGTTTTTTAATGGCTCGATTTATTGTCTGCGTGTTTCATTACATTTCATAATTCGACTTCTTTGTAATCCTGCACTAGGCTTTCAATGTCCTCTAGGGCATCGTCGAATTCTCCTTCTTCCATTCCTTCGCCGACATAGTGATGAACGAACGCGCGCTTTTTGTACATTACGCTGAATTTTCTTGCGATATGTTCCCAGCATGACTTTACCGCACTGGTGTTGGACAGCATTACCACCGATCGTTGGACGTTAGCTAAATCTCCTCCGGGGACACACGTTGGAGGCAAGTAGTTAATACTCACCTGAAAATTTATATTACAAACAGGACAATCATCGATAGGTTGTCATTACTTTAAATACTGTTGGGCACCATTCAACAAACGTACTCCTCCTCTTGCTCTTAATATTTTGTATCGCCGAATTGACATCAACTGGTTGCACATTCCCTCGGTAGAGCATGCAACAACTCATGATTTTGGCCTCTGCTGGATTGCACATAATCATTTGATTGCCGGGGTGAAAACACGAATTGGTCATGGTGAGCACCGACGTTTGTTCATAGAAGGACTTCGATACAGGAATGAAAGGTGCGTATGATATAAGAGGGAAATGAAGGCGAGGATATGGCACCAAGTTAGTGTCCACTTCTTGAAGTGTTACGTTTAGCCCCTCTTCGTATCTCAACGATGCGGTTTGATTAGACACAACTTGTGCAAGGAGTCGATTTGTATTTGTGTAGGTTGGTCGGGGAACATCCAGCCTTTCAAGAATTCCGTAAACTGCTTCGTTGTCTAGTAAGAAACTAATATCTTGATACTCCATGGCTCCATGGGCACTGAAGACTGTATTGTAAGGTTCTACAATAACAGGTGACAACTGAAAATGTAGTAATGTAGTAACTGATGGACAGTAGTTGAAATTATACTTTTGGAGATGGATAGATTCCATATTCAACCAAGGTACACTTCCCATAATCATGATGGAGACTCTGCGAGAGAATGGTACTAAACCCAGACCCAGTACCTCCTCCATAACTTCTATATATAATGAAACCTTGTAGGTTTTCACATTCGTCAACAGCACGCCTGATTCTATCCAAGGCAAGATCAAGCATTTCTTTGCCAACTGTGTACATTCCTCGGGCAAAGTTACTCGCCGCATCTTCTTTGCCAGTCAGAAGAAAATCCGGATGAAATAGCTGTCTATAGGTACCTGTTCTAATTTCATCTGACAATGAAACATTTTATTACAAAAGTTTCCATTGCTTTTTTAGATCGATATGAGTAATTACCAATTACAGAAGGTTCCAAATCTACCATCACGCATCTAGGAACGCATCTACCAACATCAGAGACGTCATAAAAGGTGCCCGTACCATCCGCGGAGCCACTGGTTGTTGGTCTAACATATTCGTAAGCCAATGCCCCGTTCGGCTGAATGGCATGTTCAAGACCAAACAGCTCCCAACAAGCACTTCCCACTTGGACGCCTGCTTGACCAATATGGATTTGAAGAATTTCTTTCTGAAATTGGACTTAAAATATAGATCGTCTATATTGGGAAGATTTGATTGCTAGAAGCCACGTTACCTGGGGCATTTTAAATGAAATGCATACTAATGATCACGAGGAATTTATGAAGAATGGCCGCGAATGAAAAATGAAAAATATTTGCGCTTACAATTAGCGCATTGCACTATTGAATTTGAATGATCGCTTAATGACAACTAAATTTTGACAAGCATTTTGAAACGAATAATTAAATACCGCCAGGATTTAGTCTAATAACTTTTAAGATAAAATTTTCAGCTAACAGACATGCGGCTTCATTGCTGTTTCCATTATATCTTGATGACGAAAAAACACTAATAAGCTTTCCTTGATGAAAGATCTATAAGAAAGTATTTGTGGGATATGACAATCTGTGTGGACAAAAAGGGATATTTTTCACTTACCGAAAATCCGGACATTGCTAACTCATGAGCTCTTATTATATGTGTAAAGTTATGAGTGTTGAGAAAATGTTGTGTTGCTTCGTAATTGAAGACATGGGCTGTTCCTCGTTTTTGATTTGCCGCAAATCCGCTATTTGCCGAGAGTTCTATTTCAACATCTTTTGAAATATCATTGTCTCTGTTCAGATGCAAGTTAAAATGTCTTATCGTCAGTTTGTAGATGGTTTGTGATCATCATTACCTTATTGGATCATTCCACAGCAATTCCCATGCCAGAGGACTCTTGATTTCCGGATGCGACAGAGGCTTTGGAATTTTATTAATCGCTTCGATTGTCGTGCACAACCAGGGTGGCGGGATGCCCCCATGGCAGCAAAATAATTGACCATCCACTACCGCGGCAATTGGCATGTAATCAAAGCAACTGTTTATATTTTCCCATATAAGTCGACCTTGTTGATCCCCAAACTTAGTAACACATTCTCTAACAATATATTGTTATTAAATCATCATTTTATGCAAATCAAAAGATATAGAGTACTTACGTATGAAATGTAAATATTTGTTGTACATCCCTTATCTCATGGTTGCCTCTTAATAGAAAAAACTTCTTCGGGTGGAGAACTTTTGACGCAAACAAGTATGAGATCAATTCAATGCTGTACCATCCTCGATCCACATAATCTCCGAGGAACAAGGTAGCCGCCGGATTGTACAAAGGAGATAATTGCCAGAGCATCTTCTCAAAGTATAACAAATCTCCAAAGTTACCATGGAAATCACCTTTGAAATAGATATGTTGGGGTCATATTGTTTAGCAAATTGTATCAGCTTACCAAGAATGTAAACTGGAGTAGTTACATTTAACAATCTGGGCTCGTTGTTAAAAACATCAATAACTATATTACAAACGCTAATCAGTTTCTGTGAAAACGTGATGCGATTCACTGTGCCCCAAGTATACTCTCTGTTCTTGCGTCCTCTATTGCCACTCTTAATATCGTTAATTTGGACTAACTTTCTGGTAAGTTCAATAAGCTCGTTGCAGACATTGCGTGCGGATAAGTTTTCAAGGGACTTGCGTCTGTTTGTAAGCGTCATACCAGCATCGTCCAGTTCTGATTTTGGAATAATATTTGAATTTATTATTGGCTCAATGATGAACTCGGTTTCCTTATTGGTGATTCTTGTAGTATGCATGCCAACCTCCCAATGTACATTACTATTGACGGAACGTTCAATGGATGCGGGAATGAGGGCAGCTTTCGTAGGGGCTACCGTTTCAATTTTGCTAATCCTAATAAATTGTAAACATAAAATTACAGTTAAATATTAAAATTCGGGATAGCTGTTAAACTATTATATATGTACGGTACTTGGAAGGTGAAGCAGGTAGGGATACGAAAGTCGTTATACTTTTGGTGCTTCTAATAATATTCCCAATGCTTCGCAAGCTCAGATCTTTAGCCTTCCGGACGAAGGCATCCATTGTAATGCTGCGCGATGGACTGACACCCAGTAACCTACGTATCAATAAATCAATGCATTAGTAATATTAAA
>JARRAA010001018.1:0-23593 GCA_030557295.1 Ecitodaemon sp. MM-2014
CCGCGTTATCTCAACGCGTTTGTTTATCGGCATGCTTGGAAAGGTGCGGACGAGCGGGAGGAAAGCGCGGCCACTTTCACGCGGCCGGCAGCGAGAGAAGTGTAACGCGCCGCGAGAAACGCCAAAAGAAATCGGAAACGCGAGAGAGAAATGTCACTCGAACTGGTCGGATTTCGACGACCGCGTCGTTCGTGCCGCGTTACCTTCAACAAGGAAGGAAGCAGCGCTTGATTAGTACACCGTGGAAACAATCGACACGATGCGCGCGGAAAGGAGCGGGCTCGATTTGTCACGGATCGATCGGCAGGCGAACAATTACGAATTTAAAGGAATTATAAAGTGTAATGACTCGCTGTGCGCCCGATCTTCATTTTCGCCGGCGCGCGCTGTCGAAAGTTGCGCTAGAAATGCGTCACAAGTTTGCGCCTGCGAACTTGTGCAGGCATTTTGCATTCGGCGAGCGCAATTTGCCAAAATGCGACTCGCATGCGTGCCGCCGTTCGCGCGTATTTTAATAAGAGAAAGCACCGAATGCGATCGATACAGATTCGCTTTCTTGAGCTGTCTCGTTTCATTGCGTCGCAGGCTGAAATGTTAATCCCGCTCGACGCCGCCCATAACTAATTTTCCGCGTTCTCAATCGACGAAATCGGCAATTAGCGGCGATAGAAATTGAATTAAATCGAGCGCGCGGCGGACGGTTTGGATCGCGGGCATCGATCGAATAATTGCCGGACTGATTGCCGAGCGACGCCGAGCATGCACCGTGCTGCACGCAGCGAAACCAATGACCTTGCGTCCATTTTCTTGAAATATTCCTGGCGCGCGGCGAGCGCTAATTAACGCGGTAAGGTTAGAAAGCCGACGGGACTTTTCTCCGCGTTCGATATTAATCGAATCTGGTTCGTCACGCGGCATTAACTTCCGCTTATGCCCGCCGCGCCGAGCGGCGGATTCTAGAAAGGTGGATAGCGGAACGGCGATCGCAGATCGAAGGACATAGTTGCAACAATTAGATGTCGAAGACACTCGCGAGTCACTTTCGATTGCGATTTGAATAATTCACACCTGCGCCCCGATCGGAATTGCAAGGTGCGGCGTCGCGCATTTCCATTCATTTGCATCGCTTTCCGTCCTTTCTTCGCGAGATTCGACGCCGCGTCGCAATCGCATTTGCATCGCGACCGGTCGTGCGCACTGGAAAGAGTCGTTTTAGATGTGAACATTTTTCGTTTTGAAAGTTACGAACGCGCGCGTCGGAATTGCATAAACGCGCGACGCGAAAATTGCCGAACTCCCGGTCGGTCGTTAAAATGTTAATTTCTGCGAGATGGCGGCGAAATGTCGTTTTTATTAAGGCGACGCTCAAATGTTGGCTGTGCGTGCCTTTAAATGTCAGTGATGTAACTTTCGCGTGGATTCGCCATAAACTACACGCGACGGTTAAATAATGGCGATATTAATTTCGTTATGTGGCTCTTACGTAAATGTTAACCTAGGCAACCCGCAGAAGTCTTGCGAGTAGGCAACTTCATTAACCACTGTGCTTGCTTGCAGCATACGCACAGGAAAGTTTCAAATGCCCGGACGATTTCGGCTTCTATCCACATCACACGTCCTGCGACAAATACTGGAAGTGCGATAACAACGCCGCCGAGCTGAAGACCTGCGGCAACGGTCTGGCTTTCGACGCCAGCGACTCGAAATTCTTGACCGAGAACTGCGACTACATCCACAACGTCGAGTGCGGCGACAGGACGCAACTTGGTATGATCTGCGAATGTCCGGAGGCACGCAAGTTGCTAATTCCGGCGACTTTTCAGAGCCAGCTATCTCCACCCCGCATTGCGAACGTCTGTACGGCATCTTCGCCGACGCTTCCAAATGCGACGTCTTCTGGAACTGCTGGAACGGCGAAGCCTCGCGCTACCAGTGCTCTCCGGGACTCGCCTACGACCGCGAGGCTCGCGTCTGCATGTGGGCCGACCAAGTCCCAGAATGTAAAAACGAAGGTCAGCATCAGCTGGTTGCGTTGCTGTTCGGTGTGATTGTGGGGTTTTGCTCGTGATTGCAGAAGTCGCCGGCGGTTTCGCTTGCCCGGCCGCCGGAGAGGTGTCCAACAGCGGCACCTTCTCTCGTCACGCCCATCCCGAAGACTGCCGCAAGTACTACATCTGCTTGGAAGGCCAGGCGCGCGAATACGGCTGCCCCATCGGCACCGTGTTCAAGATCGGCGACGCCGACGGTACCGGCAACTGCGAAGACCCAGAAGATGTCCCCGGATGGTGAGTGAACCTCTCGACCTCTGAACAGTCTCTCATTTTCTGATCTTCGTCTCTCTCTCTCTTAATTGACTAATGTGCATGCGACAGAACACACTTGTACATAAGCCCCTCCCCCCGCCCGCCCTTTGCCCTCAAACTTCACAAGCAGTCCGAGTTGCTCGCAGCTGTGAGCAGTTTGCTGGCGTGCATTCTTGGTGGTGCGATTCGTCGCGTTCAGTCTGAAAACGTCATGTCTGCAATGTTTGCGTGTGTGTCCACAGCGAGGACTACTACGGCGACCTGGACCTGAAGAGCATCCGCAAGAGCGAACTCCTCGCCGGCTTGAGCTCCAGCGACAGCCACAAAAGCAAGAACGCGAACGCCGCGCCGAAGACCAAGCAGCCACGCCCGGCCGCCAGCGCGCGCTCCAGCCAGGACCAGGCCTAAATCATAAACCGCGCCCCGGTCGAAATTTAAACTCCCCCACAACCACCACCAACAAAACACCAACTCTCAAAATTTCCACGCCCAGACGGGCGGCGTCGAAATTGTCCGAATTGCGGGCGGCGCGCGCGCCCACGAAACAAAGACGAAATGTTTTTATTTAGTGAAATTGTTTTTGTTTGTTTTTCTTTTTAATAACGCAAGGAGACGCGCGCGATTGCGCGTCGACGTTTTTTTTTTTGTAAAAAAAATAAGAATAAACTATTATTATTAAGGAAAAACCGTGCGCACTTTTACCCGATGCATACGCGCATGCGCACTCCTCACTGGACGCGACTGCGCATGCGCACCACTCTCTGTTTCTTTCTGTACGCACCTCATTTTACTTCAGAGCGACGCAAACGACTAAAACAATAACTTCTTACCAAACTATTTTACTTTCTAGCTCATAGACAAATCCATAACTCAGCAATGCATTCGTTGTGATGTCAATAAATGTTTGATTTTGTAGCGAGGATTATTACAAAGACGTCGACTTGAAGGCGCTAAAGAAATTAGGCTACTAGAGGGCGGCCGCTTGTGATTGAGGAGGATCAGCGAGGATGGATCGAAGACATCCCGTTCGTGTGTCAACATCGTTCGGATCGACACGTCACCGAGTCACTAATTAGTCCTTATCTTATTTTAATTATCAACTTGCCAAAATCCACGAAGACACCAGCTCCGACACTTGATGCGCACCGTTGTAAAGTTGTAAACGATAAGTCTTGTTACAGAAGTTGTTGTTTTATTTGTTTAAATAATGTTTACCTTACGAATACGGTAATACTTAAATCACACACATTGTAATGTAATATAGTTAGTCGTAAGCGTTCTTATCTATAATATACGTTAAGTCATTAATAAACAACATAAATATTTGTGGACGAGTCAAAATCAACGACGATTTACTTATCGTTAGTTTTACTGCGCATGCGCACTTCAAATTGATAAATGTCATTGATTTCAAGTATACATTCATTGAAGTCTTTAATAAGGCAATGTTGAATTGATTAAAATCCGAGATGATTGTCTTGATGCATGGCGAATGATTGTTGCTCAGGGTTGTACTCAAACTCGGCATCTAAACAAAAGTAATTATTGATTAATTGTTTTATATGGAGTAGATGATGTGGACATGTCTGAACCTTTAAATATCCTGCAAGGATAATTATAGGGGAAGTCGCAGTAGTGTTTGTTCGGATTGAAGTTCAAGCCGAATGGACATTCCTGTTCGATGACGACTTCGTCCCAACAATTGACGAATTTATTGCAGTGGGGACCTGCGAACTGTCCGCGTGGATGCAGGCAGTATTTCTTCAAGTCTGGATTCCCAGCTGAAACAATCCACACCGTTAACATTGCGTTGTCTTGAGGTGCAGACAAGGTTATATTACGTGTTGGGTGTGTTACGATAGTTGGCCGCCATGTTGTTGTCGTTGAGGGGGTGTGATGGGGCGGAGTGGGTGTAGGCATGGTATGGGTGTGATCATGAGGCGGGCGATAGATCGGTGGCAAAGTGGGGTCTGCTTGTGAGCTGCCAAAACCAGGCGGTTCAATTGTGAAGATTGGCCCGCCCGGGACGTACGGCGGACGAACCGTTACAGGAGGGCGTGTGGGGAACAATGGGGGTTTGGGTTCTGGTGGTGAGGGCGATGGAGGTGGCACATAACTTCCATCGCTTGGCCATCCGTTGGAACCACCAGGGGACGAAGGCAGTTCTACAAAGAAAGTAATATAAAACATCCAGAAATAAACAGTTAATCGTAATACCTTTGATTGGTTTACCGTTACAATTAACATTCCACACATAATCGCAATATCCTTTCGGATTGAACACCAGGGACGTTCCGCAGAACTGCTCCACTGCATTTCCGTCCCAGCAACTAACGAACGCGTTGCAGTAACGACCCTGGAAGGTCCCGCGTGGTTGCAAACAATATTTCAATAAGTCTGCACAAAATAAAATAAGAATTACTCAAAGTTAACGGTAATGTGGCACAAATTTCTTTTTACCATTCGGCGGCGAAGGCGGATGAGTCGGATGAGGGGGTTGGACAACGGGCGGTCTTTCCGTTGGAAACACGGGCGGACGAATTGGTCCGATGGGTTGTCCCGGCTTGATGGTGACGGTCGGTGGAGGCGTCACAACCGGCTGGTGATTCACCTGTATCGGAGCGTTGATCGGCGGCCAGTTCCCGCCGTCCTCGACGGGATCGTTAACCGGCCCTTGCGGTAAGTTAATGCCTGGTTGAAATTCACCTAATTGTAAGGGCAAAAAATTGCCGAATTAATCAGCGGAAATACGCGTCTGAGTTTTAATCGGCGGTCACGGCAATTGCCCACTTTGCCATGACTTCGCGTTCGTCTTTCTTTTAGCAAGTCGCCCGAGTTCTTTTTAATTAAAATTTAAACCACCTTTGATACATTTTTGCAAGTCACGCGTTTAATAATGATGCGCGAAATTGCTTAAAACGTGACCTTTGCGTCTTCAGTGCTCTTCAGTTCCTCGAATTCCTCATCAAGGGCTTTTCAGAACTTCAAAACAAGGAGGTGATGAGATCGGTGTTTTGCGATAGCGATGAAAGTCGTGCGTAGTACGAAAACAGTTAAAAATTATTTTAAAAAGTTGAAATGCCTACTTTGAATGTAAATTTATTTAAATGACCTTCTAGAATTCAATCCGCTTACTGCTTATTCGTATCGATTGAATTGGAAACTGTTCTTTACCAATTTTTTTGTATTTTCTGATACAAATTAGATCAAAGTTCAACGTCTCTTGGACAAATAAACTAATCTACTCTATGTTCTATTATTTTCTAGTTTTATTTCTCAAACCATATGAAAACTCATACCATTGACAGAAAACACAAGTTCAGTGAATCCCGATGCGTTCTTTTGATCTTCTTTTGTCTTTGATGCATTACTGCTGGATACACCACTCTGAGCTAGGCAACCCAAATAACAGCAGTGTATGCTCAAAGTATAAACGAGTAGCTTTAAGTTTTGTTTCATTATTCTTTCAAATAATAATCTCCTGATCACCAAACGTACGAAACACACTAAACACGAACGTTATTATATTACTTTATAACTTTTTCAATGTGACAAACGTTGGAAGTCGAATCGAAATGGACTGCTCGAAATCCGGCGTGAATATGTTGTGCGAACATCATTGTGTAGTTTTTATATGACGGCGATGTTCGGAAACCTCGGAACCCCGGAAACCACGGAAGCTTGCCAAATCCATCTCTCGCACAACTACGTCAGATGCGTCAGGCGCGAATTTAGCAGTCCGAGCAATTATTGCGTCGCGCTGAACTTGAATCGAATCGGAATGACTGAATAGCCTACTGGGTCGAATTTGTAATTACCAAGTTTGGCACGAAGCGCACTAAAGTGCCATTAGTCAAGTGACTGCTATTAAAACTAATGCGAGATGAAACGATGCAAACGAAGCAAGCTCAAATGTTCATTACGATCGCGACGACTATTAAAGTGTGTTTATTTTGATTATGATGTTAAAACAGTGAGAAAATCTATCTTGGGATAATCTTTTGGGATTTACTTCCGTTTTATAATTTCAGTTGACGGAAATGAAGTTTTCCTGGGTGTAATCATAAAATATTTAAAAATGATACATGTATTTCCTGTTGTGATCGTTTATTAACAGGAATTTGGTTTTTTAGTTTGTAGCTTTGATTAGAGTTGAATAATTTTTACTTTATAAAATTATTAAGTGAAAAGCCAATTAAAATGAACATTTTTCATAAAATATATTCAATTTTATAGTGGCAGAATAAAAAGAATCAAAAGCAATAAAGAAGATGTTAATAAACTGCAGATTCGTTATTTTAATCAACATTTTCACTTATTTTTTACATAACATAAGTTAATTTGCAACTAAAAAGTTTATGTATTGATCTCTTCATGATAATAATTCGAATTTTGGCCAGCATTCACTTATTGGTTTATTTTTATAATGATATTAAAGCAGTAGAAAAATCTGTTGTTTGTCTGAAGTTTAGAAGATACTGAGGATTTACTGCTTTCTAGATGTAATCATAAAATATTTAATAACCAACTAAGAAACCTTAAAAAGTCACATTATGGCCTAGTTTTACCAGGAATATCTTATTAATGTGGTAGAAAATGAAAATTTATTATCAGAATTTGACTTTTTTAAATTGTAGCTGTCCTTTGAGGTAATATTTCCAAGAATTTGGAAAATATAAAGTTGTTAATTGAAATTTAATTTACTTACCATTTAAAAACGGATTTTCTTCGTAAACTTTGATCAATTTCGCACTGCCCGAACTGAACTGATCAAAGCCGACAACCAACAAGACGAAAATCTGTAGATTAGTTATTCTAATCTCCATGTTGGCTTCCTTTAACTTAATTTCAATCAGAAACGGACGATGAGTTCTCTTCGCGTTAATAATTCGAATTTTGGCAAGCCAGTGTCAAGTGCATCGCTTTATATCCTCTCCGAAGAACCGCGAAGACCTTTTGGACATTCCTCTTTGCACGTCATTGGCCAAAAAATATTTTTTCTTTTGCTCCTTTTTGCGCGTTGCGTTCGTTTTCGGTGGCCTACCACTCGGGATCGTACATTTTTGGCCCGACATGTGCCCCACGACGTCATTATTTCTGATTGCAGATCTTCTCTGTCCACCGCGCTTTATCTCCGTCGTCCTCTTCGTTCTGTTCGCGCTGCTCTCGTGCCTTTATTTCGCACTAACGATCTGCAAAGCGTCTCGAAACCTCGGGCATCATCAGCGTTACGTGCAGGATCCCGAAACGTATCGTTACTTCATTAAAGCAAATAAAAAGGACGAATGGCACGCCTCGAGTCAATCGGGCATCGAGCGTAAAATCCCATCGTCCTCATCAGCGCCCAACGAAACAAACACAATAAAAGATGCGAGAGACTAAACGAAACAATTCGGTAGAAGCGCGTAGACAATGGTAAGACCAAAGCGTGACAAATTCGGTCGATTTGGACGATTTTGTGGGTTTAAAATTATTTAGGAGTTCGCAGAAATAAATCATTATTCGGAAAATAACTCCTGCGAGGTTTGTAGTACAAATTGTCCTGAAAATCCGATTTTTTGTCAAATGTTCAAATATTATCGAGAGGTAGACATTATAATACAACATTAATGATTTCGGAGAAAGATTTTACACAAAGAAATCACCTTTGAAGGTTATTCTACTTCGTAATTGTTTTTATTTTGTTCGAAACATTTTTGCTTTGGTTCCCAAATGATTTTATTCTTCTGAACCAGTTTGAACCTTTAGAATCGCTAAAATGATGATGGATGATAAGGAGCAAGCAAAAGTGATTTATGAAAATGTCAGTTCTAAGATCGGGATGAACATCATGGCATCCTTTTATTTTTAATATTTTACCCCTCGAGCATTCAAAGGCATATTGAGATCTTTTATATTTCAGGCACCTACTTCCAAATATTTTTTACAGCAAAGAAATGTTGCCTTCACTGGGATAGTGATTTTGGTTATTTGACTTTGTGAATGGCTTGGTTAATTTAGGGGCAGCCATCCCAGAACAGCCAATTCGTATTATGATTGTTAACTAGCGTTTAGCGAGCCAATAAAATTCAATTATCATGTTACCCAAAAAAAGTCAAACTTTCTGGTATTAACCTACCACTCTGGTTTTCGCGATATGCCCGATTATTGACAATTATAGCCCACTATTTTTTGAATGACGTAACTCTGGGTTGATTTTGGGACGCATCATTCGATTATCCTTAAGTAGTCTTGTTTTCACGATATTGCCAATTATAGACAACTATTTCTGATTAAATATCTGAAAAACTTGACATGCTACGAAAAAGCGATTTTTACATTTAAAATCAGCGAACTAGAAATTACTATAATCAGTAAGGATAGTTAAAGAAAATATTAATTAGTGGGTATTTAATATTTAATATTAAGGAATCACTGGTTTATAAATTAAAAGCGAAATAATCAATTATTTCTGATAGCCTCTGACTCGGAATAATTGGCGATAAACTCGAACGTTTCGTTTACTTTGCGTGGAACCGCGAACACAAAAAAGCTTTTAATGCTTTCTGCTTCAGATTCTGGAAACGTCCCGAGAGCACAGCGGTGATTTAATTGCAGAATCTGAAAGCCTGTTTCTTCTTCAACCACTTGTTGTACATCTTTTAACAGCTGCTTTGTTTATACGAAGTGTGAACAAAAAACAATTAAACGTAAAGTTAATTATAATGAAAAAAATAACTAAATAACCAAATAGATAAAAACAATAAAAGCCCGTTACAACCTTGCATTAAGCCAAATTAAGTTATTCATCATTAAAACGAATTAAAACCCACAAAACGATTAATCAGATAAGTACTCTTCGATTAGTTTATGCACGATGACGTCCGTCTAGTATTTTAAGTGATTTTTTTGTTTCTTGTTTTCTTGTTCTTCTCTCGTTCGCGTTCTCGTTGTTCTTTTCGCTGTTGAGTAATTCCAAGATTTGCGAATGTCGATGAACTTCTTTAGCGCTCCTCGAGACTCTTCGGGTGTGTTGGTTTTGCGGACGATGTCAAGTGCATTTTTGCATCCCACAACGGGACATCGAACGAGCCGCATTTATTTCCCCCCTCGTGAGAGAAGATTGCATCCAATGCGTCCAATAAGAGGCTCCAACGGGACTTTCCTTAAGCAAACAGCATTACATTTAAAGGTGTAAAATATGCACGGTCATTACTCATTGTACAACATGCAGTTTATTTTATGTAATCTTATATAATGAAGAAACCTTTTTACGGCGCCATCGTGCCGAAACGACAAATTAATTGATAGTTGCTCGTAAAAAGTTATAAAAGCGATGAGCAGGCAAGATAAGATAATGTTTCTGTGGTTTTTATTACAAAAACACAAAATTTTGGAAATAATACATGTTACATGTGACTTTTATGAGAAAATAATTGACCCGGGTTTCTTTAATTTGTTAGTAAGGGGGAGGGGAAGTATGGATTACCGATTTGCATGAAAAAATTTTTATAGGCTCCTGAATCCATTTATATGAATACCATTTGTCCAAATTGGTCAAAATATTCATGTTTTATGTCTCCAGTGGAAGATACTGCTTTAAATTTTTTATTTATGTAATTATTATTCTACAGACTTCAAATGTTTTGGTTATTTTCATTTTCCTTATTTTCGTTTTGAAGAAGAAACGCTTATTTTGCCTGAAGAGCGTGGTGAAGATTTTGAAGAAGGGGTAGAAATATCGCAGCCAACAGATTAATAATTTCCTAAAAAGTGACAAAAATTCTAGAGCCAGTAAATTCGAAACTCTAATGAATTTATGTGTGATTTTGTGAAGTTTTTTATTAATATTCATTCATTTTTTTTTAATTAAGTACAATACTGCATACTGGGATCATATACAACAATTGACTCTACTTTTATAACTTTCCAAACTTTTGCTTGGTAAACGTGCCATATAAAATCACAACAATCATTCGCAATTTATATATATGATCGCCATGTTGGCCACTTTTTGATTTCCTTGCAAGATTATCCAATAAAATACCAAAAAACAGCCGCAAGTTATTAAAATGTGTTAATTACGTGCAACTAACCCACGTCTAAGTTAAAGATTTAACGATGTGACTAGGATTACTGACTTAAAGACACGTTTATCCCTCTCAATAACCTATCTCTTCTAAGCAATACGTAAACTGATGGTGAAAAACGCAAAAAACAATCATGTTTTGGGCATATACTGTCTTAATCTCCTGCATTAAAGCCCTTCTTATTCCTGCATAGTAAGTGAAAAGTCTGTTTTTTAACTTCCGGTAACTGCTACTTAATTGAACTGTTTGCTTTTAGCCGATCCACTGATTTCGAAGTCCACCGGAACTGGCTCGCAATAACACACAATGTCAGCATCAAACAATGGTATTTTGAAGAAACGTCCGAATGGACGCTCGACTACCCACCGTTATTTGCTTGGTTCGAGTTCATTCTCTCTCAAATTGCTCAATTCTTCGACTCGGATATGCTGAAAATCACGCATTTAAATTACGCCTCGGAGAACACTGTACTTTTCCAAAGATTGAGTGTAATATTCACAGATGTTGTATATTTCTATGGCGTTTATTTATGCATAACTATGTTGGGAAAGGGCAAACGATCGGAGATAATTCTGCCCATTTTAATGCTGGCGAATCCGGGCCTTCTAATGGTTGATCATGTTCACTTCCAGTACAATGGCATTATGTACGGAATCTTATTGATTTCGATTTGTAAAATAATGCAGAGGAAGGTCCTGCAAGGCGCTTTCTTCTTCTCAGTCTTGCTGTGCATGAAACATATTTATATTTATGTTGCGCCGTCTTACTTTATTTACCTATTGACGACTTATTGCGTGTCAATTCAGAGCAGCGCGAGTAAAAAGCACGGAAAGGAAAAGGCGCAAAAATCAAAAGACAAAACTAAAGATATGAAAAGTAGGGAGACGAACGATCAAGAATTTGATTTTCACAAAGTTAGGCTTAATTTTATGAACAGTTTGAAGCTGGGTGCCATAGTCCTGGGGACGTTTGTGATTACATTCCTGCCATTCTTTGATCACATTGATCAAGTGCTAAGTCGACTGTTTCCTTTCAAACGGGGCTTGTGCCATGCCTACTGGGCGCCCAATTTCTGGGCACTTTATAATCTAGCTGACAAGGCAGCTATGATTATAGGTGAGTCACACGGCCAGTCCAAATCTATTAGAAACAATATTATAATCATTCCTAATCATTTGTTGTAGTCTCTAAGATGGGTTTAGACTTAAACCTGGAGCAAGCAGCAATGACAGGTGGACTAGTCAAGGAATACTTGCACAGCGTGTTACCTAACGTATCGCCAAAGATGACGATACTCTTGATGGCTGGATCAATGATGCCTGCGATGATTAAACTCGCCAGATCAACGCACAAATCAAATAATTTCCTTCGATGCCTCGTTCTCTGTGCGCTGTCTTCGTTTATGTTCGGTTGGCATGTTCACGAGAAGGCAATTTTAATGGCGATCATTCCACTAAGGTAACTATAAAACTATTTAGCGTTAATTATGCTTTCGCCAAACATAATTAAGTATGTATTAAATTAAATATTTTATGTTCCAGCATTTTAGCAGTGGTGGAACCAGGCGATACGAAAGTATATTTATTACTCTCCACCGTTGGACATTTTTCTCTATTTCCGTTGTTGTTCCCACCGAATTTGTTATTTATTAAATTGACGCTGGTGGTGCTGCATGCGGCCTACGCGTTCTACAGCTTGCACAATTTGCACCCGTTCCAGTTTTGTCAATTCACGCTGCCCATGTTGAACAGTGTGGAAAGTATGTACACATTAGGACTCTTGCCAGTGTTTGTTTACTGCGAAATTCTACATGGTTTTATACCAGTCATCAATTCATTTCAATTTCTGCCCTTGTTGATTACGTCAGTTTACTGTGCATTTGGAGTAACTTATTCATACGCATCTTACTACGTTTATTTCCTTATGAAGTGTAAATAGCCCACAAATTATACAAAGATAATTAGCACGTGTTGTTGGAACAGTAAAGGAAGCGTTGTTTTATGAAATGATCACTTTGACTTAAACATACTCTCTTTAATCCTTGTATTTTTTTTTTTTTATATAAGTTTACCAAAACTTTTTCAAACCATCACATTTTTAAGTTTGGTATAATATTGAGCAGAAATCGCTCATCCTTGTTTCTGATGAGAGAATATTCTACACACAGCTTTATGAAGTTGTTAACAATGACAATTAAGAAGGAACTACAAACATTTTCTACTACGGAATGTCAGTTCATGAATCCAAATTGCAATTATATAATTGCACAAAATACATAATTATTACCAGTTTTGAGTGGGAAGATCCCCTTCATGTACATCGACTCAATTAATCCGGAGGACATCTAATATAAGTCTCCTTATGACTAAAAAGTACCTAAAAACAATGGCACAGTCACATTGCACATTATTCTCAAGTACCTACCACGAAATTTGCGAATTGTCCGATTCTGACGGTAGTATATTCTACATGCAGTTTTGTGAAGTTGTTAACATTGTCGGTAAAAAATTAACAACTTTAACTACAAAAAGTAACTAGTAACCTTAACACTTCAAAAAATGCTCACCTGAATACTGATCTACAGTTAGAAGAGCGGATACATAGGTATAAATAATAATAATACGGATTGTTACATAAGTAAAGAAAACTATCATTTATAAAATATCTCATTTACTTTTTCGTTTAATCCTGGCAATTAATTAATTTCTGCGTATGTTTACCGAAACCCACGTACTGGTAACGTTAAGCTGGCAATAATTACGTTGGAATGACACTCGATGCCGCCAAACATCGTAAAATGTGTCCCGAGCAAACTTACAACCGCCCCACGCAAGGCGGTGCGTCGGTGGCGACTGCGCTTAAAAACGTCTACTGCCCCCAAGAGCATACGAACGGCCGCAAACCGCCCAGTTCTTCGGCAACTATCAAAGAGATAACATCTCGACACTTTGCACCACACTTGTTTCTCGCCGTGCAAGTTCCGCGGCCAAACAACGAAAGAGTGTTAAGGGGTAAATGATGTGGGGATCGCTGGCGGCGTTCTTCGCCGTCTGCGTCATCCTCGTCGACACAATGACCAGTCACGAGTTGGAATATAAAGCGAAGTTTGGATTAAGGTACATTAAACATGACCACTCTTCTGAACTTCCTCATTGAATAATTACTTATTTAACTTTTCATAGAACACCCGGCGAATGGGAACGCGAATGGCACCAAGAGCGCTACTCAAGTTGCCGAGACAAAATCATCGTGCATTTAAAATGGGCATGCAATAAAGACATCTACAAACTGAAACGTTCCGAATCAAAAGGTATCTTCGCATCGAAACGTGCGAAAAATCCTCTTCAAGACAATTCAGCGTCGGAGGTCGAGAGAGATGGGGAAAGGATCGAGAACACGTGGAATCTTTTAGATCACATTGTAAAGGAAGAAGAAGACGAAGGACCGGAAGATGTTCCTTCTGCTATTGCTTCAACTACGCTCGAGAATGATGCATATCCGTTGGACAAGTACCTGTACCCGAAACGAAATAAAAAGCTGGCGCTGCAACTTCTTCGAAGTAAACGCGGAGCGGGAATCACCGAAGAGTGTTGCAGTATCCAAGGATGTACCTGGGAAGAATACGCCGAGTACTGCACGCAGAACAACCGGAAGGTACCACACAAACGGTACGACTACACTGGTGACTATTAAGGACGAAAGAAAATAATGAATCAAATCAAATCAATAACTTATTGAGTCTTTAATTCGATGTTAAGTTTTCGATTATTGTTTGTGGCTGGAATTTTACGATTCTGTTAAATTTGAAAAACGATCAATAAATATCAATAAATGCTGTTTAATATATCAGGTGTTTTAATTACGTCTCTCCTCCGATGTTGTTTACCAGGAAACTATTTATCCCAGTGCCTCCAATCCCGCGTTAATTGTTTACCGAGCGTAATTGTTACGGGTGGATTGACTCCATGGAAACCCCGATTAATTGAGATCTATTGCTTTCGCCCGACATGTTTTCGTTGTCTGGCATTTATTCCAGAAAATGTCCGACTAGACATTGACGGTTTTATCAAATTTGCGTCTACGTGGACGTGCTAGAAATTACGAAAATCTTCTTCTTGTAAAAATTATCCCCAGTGACTTTGAGCTCTGATTCAGGATGCATTACAAGCAAATGAAACTCACCGACGTGTGGCGGATCTGCAACAAGATCCGCGCCGCCATTTTCCGCGTCGGCTTCAACTTGTGGGATTACTACGCGCCTTTGGATCCTTACAAAAACGGACTCATTTCTGGTTTGCATCTTTTACCTTCGTGTTGTGCGTCTTACGATTGCAATAATTTCAGAATCCGCTTTCGTTTCCGTCTTGAACGGCACCCTCCGCTCCACCATCGGACTCTCCGACTACGAGATCGGCGAATTGACCGATTACTTCCGCGTTTCTGATGGGCGAATATTTTATACTCAGTTTTGCGAAGTGATTAACAATAGCGGTAATAAATTAGCATGAATAAGTACAAACAACGGGGAACCCTAATTCGTTGCTACGGAATGTTACAGTTCCCGAATTCACCCAAAACGCGCACCTGGTCACCGGCCTGGAATGGGAAGATCCCCTTCAAGTGAACCGCCTCAGTCAATCCGAGGAAAGACGCCTGAGCCTCCTCATAACTAAGATCGCATGCGTTGTCAATCTACGCAAGCTTGTCCTTCGTCCCTTCTTCCAAGACTACGAGCTAGTGGCCAAGAACAATGGCACTGTCACCCTTGCGCATTTCGCTCGGGTTTTGGCCTTCCTCAACATCACGCTATCGGCCGACGACTTCCATCTGCTTGTGAAGAAGTACCTCAAGGATTCGTACACCGTGAATTACGTTGCTTTCGTTGCAAACATCGAGGAGACCGTGCAGTACCTAGAGAAGCATGGCGTGCTCGACCTGGGCGGCGACTTGATGACCCAATTCCCCGGAAGAGTTATCAACGCCGAGCTGCCGAAGCTTCCGCGGCCAGAGATTGGTAAAATCATGGCGTCCAGCGTCTTCGGCAAGCAGAACATCTTCCACCCCGCGTTGGAGCGTCCGCCGCAAATGAAAACCTTGATATCTCTTATTAGATGCATCCAGCGATATGTCTACGAGAACAGGATACGTGTCAGCGAGTGGTTCACTGTACGCATGTGTCGATTTTGCGATTTCTAGCACTAACGCTCTGCACCTTTAGAATTTCGATCCGTTGCGGCAAGGGAAAGTAACCGCTTCGCAGTTTCACCGGGGGTTAGACGCAATGGGCATGAGCGGCCTTCGCCGCCTTTATCTGTCTCTACCTGAAGTGAAAACCATTTGTATTCAATACGCCGATCCGATAGATCCGTCGAGGGTGTGCTGGAAGACCTTCGAGGACGATGTGAATCAAGTGTTTACGGTTAAAGTACGCACGACAACTATGCGTTTAGGCACAGGGCATTGTAATACGGCATGGCATTAATCCTAGGAATTGGAAAAGGTTCCCATGCTGCAAATCGAGTCGCCGCCGCGTGAGGTAGAAGAACTACCTAGAAACGGCGCCAAAGACTGGGCGACGGTGAACGTCACCCTTCGTGATATGTGCGAGGAAACCGTCGCCAAAGTGAAGAACCGCATAATGCGACGCCGAATTCTCCTGAAGCCCGTTTTCCGAGACTACGACAAGTATTCGCTTTCGAACAAACTGCGCCGACGTTTGTTAATCCGTCACTAATTGCAGGCACAATAACGGACACGTTTCGCGTTCGCAAATGAGGCAGAGCATGCTGTCCAACGGCATTCTCCTCTCCGACGAGGAGCTTTACGCTCTGGAGGAGCGATTTAACGATGACATTGGCTTCAACTATTTCTGGTTCCTACGAGAAGTCGAGCCGAAACCGCACGAAGAACCCCTAGTACGATATTATGCTGTTAAACATAATTAGTTCTAGATTACGTTGTTATTCGTCTTTCAGTACGCCGGATTCTTTGAAGCCATGCAGAAAGTAAACGCGCCGAAGAAGTGCACACCGATCGATCGCAAGGAACACGACATTATTCTGATCCTCGCCAAGATAAAGGGCAAGGCAGTTAGGGAACGCATCAGGGTCCTCCAGTTCTTGGATGATTTCGACGTGTGCAATCAGCAGGTCATTAGCAGGGACAACTTCAAGCGCGGCCTGTCCAACTGTCGCTTCGATTTGACCGAGACGGAGTACGAAACGCTCTTCAAAGTGTACGGCCATTTCGTCATCGATATTGCCATTTAATTGTTAATGGGTTAATGGAATTTTCTAGCTTCGCGTCGCCGGTGCGTCCCAATTGCGTGGATTACAAGCGCTTCGCCGAGGTGGTCGAGGAAGCGTTTACTCAGGCGTGTCTGGAACGCGCGCCGCTAATTATTCCCGTACAGCACGTTCCCACGCGCGACTGCGAGCGCAATTTCCTCAACTTCGACGAGCGCCGCACGCTCTCCATCGGCATTCAGAAGCTGAGCAAGAAGCCGGAATTGCAGATGAATCTCATGTCCATTTTCGAGGTAACTGCGACGATAACGAGCCGCCCACGACGGCGAGATTTTATATTTTCTATTAGCGGTGGCGTGAATCGTATGCTGGACGTGCGTCTATTGTGGAGACGCGCTATTGCTTCGCTAGTTATTTTCTATTGACGCGCAGAATTCCGAGAAGTGTCCTGGGTGACTTGTGTTTACTACGCACGCATCCAGCCTTATTAAAAGTTACGACCGCCTTGCGGCGCGCGCGCCCGCCGGCGAAATAAACCCGCCGGCAAACATTTACGCGACACACAACTCCTAATGATTGCGCTCAGGCCCGCACGTAAATTACGTTGTTTGTCGTTTTTGTAGGACTACGACAAGACAAAGTGCGGCACAATTTCCCAAGAGCACTTCTTGAAGGCGCTCTCGCTGCGCGGCATGTACAACTTGATCTCGCGAGGCGAATTCGACATGATCTGCAAGTGCTTCAGCTTCGAGCGCGGCATGCGCGACGAGATCGACTATCGGGCGTTCATAAAAGCTCTGGACATTCTGCACGCCACCGACAAATACAATCCTTTCTAGATTTGTTAAACGCGTTTCAAAATGGCAATAAATTTTCGTCGTGTATGATCAATTCGAATTTTTGCCGCGTCGCTGGTTGCCGCGTCGGTCGTGCAGGGGGCGCTGTTCGGGTGCGCTCGGTTCGGCTTCCGGTGAACGCCGCGGCGTCGCGCTCCGATTGGTCCGCCGAGCAACGCGCAAACTCCCGGCATGCGTCAGAGCGCCTTTCCGGCGTCGGCTCCCTGTGCGCTCCTTCTTCGCCGTTGAGCATTTGCCAAGAGTGGACGTTCGCGGACGTTTCTGTGACATTGCGCATCGAGTGGTGCCGCCTGTACCCCGATCGTTTAGCAACGACGCTTGTCGCCGTGACGGCCGCTGCTGTTGGACACTGACCCTAGCGCACGCATCCCGGCGAGTCGCGGTTCACACGAGTCGACCATGGCGAGCAGTCACGACGAGGCGGTCAAGATGGAAAACGGCGGCGAAGATTTCTCCCAGGACATGAAGCCGGAGGGGAACTTCGTGCAGGACGACCTGATGAACGGACAGCAACAAAACAGTGAGCAGAATGGCGAGAACGGCGACGGCAGCGACGAGGATCTGCCGCTGGACAGCGGCGCCGCCGACGCGCCCGGCCGAGGCGACGACAGGTACGTACCGAACGCGTCCAAGCGCTTTTCTCATTTTTTTTTTTCAATTATGTGCGTGCTCATTTGCACGCGTGGTTACGCGCGCCGTAACTACGCACGAGCAACAAACACGGGTGAGTGCGCAGCCACACGCCTAATGCCGGCTCGAATCGATTCCATTTTGCCTCATACAAACACATATCGGGTGAGACGTACGAGATCGGAATCTTCTTTCATCGGCGCCATCGTGAGCGTTCCTTACACACGATAACGACCAGCGTTGCGACCGACCTCTCATTTGTATCTGGATGTTGATATTTTTGCGTTTTGTACATGATAACATTTCGTTTGCCCGCACGAACGCAGCGGCTTGCGATTCGAGAAAATGGCGTCCGAGTAGACTCGCTCGTGCAGCGTACATTCGATGCTATCAAGTATGAATACATAATGCTCATTTAGTAGACGACTCGATTCGAATTACATAATATTGTTGAAAAAAAAAAGAAAAAAAACTTTGTGATATGGTGTGGCCGCGTCGTTGCGTTTTGCATCGGGGAGTCAAAGAATCGCAGCCAATTAATAAACATCGCGACATAAATAGCCGGCGTCTTTCCCGCTAGAGTGGCGCGCCAACGCGTTGGCCGCGCATGCGTCGTAGGCAACCCAGCGCGCGCTCGCCTAGCTTCTTTGACTCTCCGCGCGCAGCGCGACGACGCCGGCGCGTTTTCTTCCTAATTAGTATCTTATTCATTAAGTATTAACGTTGTTGTAATGAGAAATTGTACCTGTGCAAATTTTCAGCTTCACTTTGCGAGTTTCGATCGACTCTTAACACTTTAAGCTACTCGAATTGAATGTCCATCGTTGTTGATCTTTTGTTGTTGCCCTCTTGCATCCAGTAATTTAGTCAATTTCACATTTGCGAACGCAACGAGTGCGAGATCGGGGCGGACAAAACAAAGCACGCACGTACCGGAATCGAAACGGTCTTGCCGACGCTCGATCTCGCTCGAGCCGATTCCGAACAGCGCACACATTTCATTCGAATTGCGATTCGCGTTCGAGTCTCGTTGAGAACGACGGCGGCGGCGGCGGAGCTCGTTACATTGTTTTTTTGGGGCTGTGCGTAGGCTGGCAAGGTTATATAGCGATGTCTATACATTAACCAGGCTTCCTTTCCTCCAGGTGTATGCTGATTACCCTAGAAAAGGAAGGGGCGATGTGATGCGATGGGTGTGCGAGCTAAGCGCTTCGACTTCGAGAGATTGGGACCCATGGTATTTATCCTTGGGCACCTTCTACTGCCAATCTTACCTCTGACTAGTAACACGCCTAGTTACCTACCAAACACACTTCGCGTCTTGCCCATTTGCGAGCCACCTCCGGTCGTTCGTGCTCGCATCAAATTTTCAGCGCTCAAGGGAGAGAGAGAGACGGACGGGGACGGGGCGTCGTCAGTTGCGTTTGTTCGGAGCTTTCGTTTTTTTTTGGGGGGGAGGGGGGATGCGGGGTACTCGCGGCAATGGGCAAGATGCGGGGCACTAATTAAGTTTCCGGGCCGTTCAGTTTTGCCGACACACACAGAGAGAGATCAATGAATCAATTCTAGAAGTACTGAGATACGAGAATGACGAAATTTATAATTGTAACTTGCTCTCTTTATCTATCTTTGATTGACGATCTATTAACTAATTGTTAAGTATTTTTTTGTTTTGCATTTTGCAGTGTTCGATGTCAGTTAATTATTTATCGATCTTTTTTCGTTTTTTTGGTATTTTTGTAATCATTCATTCCTAGATTTTACAGATTCAATTCGCAGTGCTATCCAATTGATTGAGATTGAACCTAGGGATTCAAGTTCAGATTACAGATTGACAAACTGCTGTTAACGAACAATTCTAATCGACTTGCTCTATTACAACATTCGAATCGATTTTCGATAGAAACAAATGAGTCATTGTCAATGATTAATGCTAGTAAATAACGAAATTAGATTTGCCAAACCGGCCGAATGCCTTCCGTCCCGACCTCGTTCGATTGTCGCCTAATTCCGGCTCGTTTTTGTTCGCAGAAAATTGTTTGTGGGCGGCCTCAGTTGGGAGACGACAGACAGTGAGTACTTTTCCGCGTCCGATCTTCGCACGCCGCGCGCGACCGGACGCGTTTCAAACGCCGCCCTTCTGTTGCAGAGGAACTCCGAGAGCACTTCGGCAGGTACGGCGAGATCGAGAGCATAAACGTCAAAACAGACCCGAACACGGGGAGGTCGCGGGGCTTCGCGTTCATCGTGTTCAACTCGCCCGACTCCATCGACCAGGTCGTCGAGGCCGGCGAGCACGTCATCAACGGCAAGAAGGTCGACCCCAAGAAGGCGAAGGCCCGCCACGGCAAGATCTTCGTCGGCGGCCTCACCAACGAGCTGTCCGACGACGACATCCGGAACTATTTCAATCAATTCGGCACCGTAAGACGCTACTTTCGCATCTCGCCGCGCCCGGTTCCTAATTAATTAACGCGCCGGTTTGTGCACAGATCGTCGAGGTCGAGATGCCGTTCGACAAGACGAAGAACCAGCGCAAGGGCTTCTGCTTCATCACATTCGAGTCCGAGGCCGTCGTCAACGAGCTCCTCAAGAAACCCAAACAGACCATCAATGACAAAGAGGTACGTGCTTTAGTTTCAATCGGTTCGCGGGCGTGTCGAAACGAATCAAATGATGCTTGACTTTGTCAGTTCTGCTACCGAGTAGCTTTGACGACACCTTACCACAACTGATTGTTCGCGAGTTCGGCGAGAGATGCGCGCTCTTGGACGTTCGCAGCGGACGGCGTGCTGACGAGATTTTTGTTTCGGTTGCAGGTGGACGTCAAGAAGGCGACGCCCAAGCCCGACGCGATGGGCAACATGCGCGGCGGCCGCATGATGCGCGGCGGCGGCCGCGGCCGCGGTCGGGGTAATTACGGCAATCAGAACTGGGGCAATCAGGGTTACGGCGCGTACGGCGGCTACGGCCAGGGCTACGGCGGCAATTACGACGGCTACGGCGGTGGCTATGACTACTACGGCGGCGGTTACGGCGGATACGGAGGCTACGACTACTCAAGCTATGGCGGCAATTATGGTAAATACTCTAACAGGCCTTAAGTTACCTAAAGACGTAGGCGTTGGCGTTCAGTAGTGGGAGCTCATTATTTTTCTATAAAACACACACACGAAAAGCCGAGAGAGAGAGAAAAAAAGTTACACAAAACCAAACATCGCTAGAGCTAAGAGTTACGAATACGAGATGAGAATTTAGATTAGTTTCACATAACACGACTAAGTAATGGCGTGTCGTTCTTTTTAACTTGTGGCGTGTTTTATTTATTTATAAATGTCGAACACGCAAGTCGAAATTGCACACTTGCGCGCAGTGTTGTGGCCATCATCCGTCGTTACTGCATGCCAACGTAGACAGTTGTTATCAGAGCCGAGGGCAGAGTATTTGCTCATAGCGTACGACGAATGTGAAATATGAACAATCAAACATTAATCAAAATAACCAACGAGTAACGCACGAGAAGAAACCATCCTCGGATGTATAACTTTAGTTTTTAACGATTGAACCAGCGACCAGCAGCAAATGATGTTTTGTTCCTACGAACGCAGAGAGACAGATTCGCAGAAAATATATTCTATATATATTTGATGATCGATGGAAACATCTTGGATGCATATATATATATATTTATATAAGTAGATGGAACTATTATTTTTGCATGTTGACCTTTATAATATGGAAATACATTGTGAAATATCCAAATGAAAGCTTGAATAAAGCGTTTGTTGAAACCAAATAAATTTCATAATGTGTTCTCCATTATTTCACTCATGTCTCTTCCGAGGAGGACGCCGCAGCGAAACATTAAACAACGGCGAAGGGGGGCAGTAACGACGCGATGACGGACGCCGCGCGCCGTTTTTTAAAGTTTTCCGCGCGCGCGCGCGCTGCCGCTCCCAGCAGCGCACCTAATGCAGAGAGCGAGAGAGAGAAAGAGAGTGTTGCTAATGAAAACGTTTTTGTTGTCTCGTTGTCCCGACGCTCGGCGCACAGATTACGCCCACGGTTACGACGGCGGCTACGGCGGCGGCGGCGGCGGTGGCAGAGGTGGCAATCGCGGCAAAGGTACAGACGTCGCTCGGCAGCAGCGAGCGTTTTTCTCGTTTTATTCCTTGATGGCGCGCGCCCGGCGTAGACTAGACACTTGTGTGCGCTCGTCCGGCGTGGATCTTGTGCTCGTGGTTGGGTCTCAGTGTGTTCGATTGTTTCTCACCGTTGTTTTTGTTGTTGTTCTCTTCAGTGTTGGCTTGAGACCTGAGTGCCTTTCGTTTGAGCGTGTGTTTGTGGGTGGTGTGCGCGCGCGACGGGCGCCGAGCACGGCTTATGCTAATTGTCTCTCGGTTCTAGGTTCCGGCGGCGGCGGCGGCGGTGGCGGAGGCGGCGGCGGCGGCTACAACGGCGGCAAGCAGCAGGGCGGACGTGGCGGCGGCGGTCGCCACCAAAGACCCGCACCATATTAATTTTACGAATAATTGTGATCAGTACCTTTGTTTTTTGGTAAGTTCCGCTCGACCGTCCGACTAAATTCCGCCCGTTCGGCGACCTGATTAACCAAAATGATGAAATAAATCAACCAGTTCTGCTACAGAACGGCAATGACGATAATTACCACATCCTGACGTTGCATGTTTCTCGCACCGATCCCCCCGAGCACTCGAAAACCGAACACGACAACTAATTTCGATCGATTTTGTTCCAGAACATCATTTATCTCATTAGCCTACGACTTCATTTAGCAGCCAGACAACTTGGAACGCGCACTAGTTAAGTCATTCCATTGTAATCGTTTTCCGAGGACGACGCCGAGTCGCACTGCAACCACTCGCAATTCAGCCGTTTTTCTTTCGCGCCCTGCTAATCAATTAAGTACGGAACATGCGTTGCGTATGTGACGATTTAGAGTCGGAGGGTCGCGCCGCTGTGATGCAAGCGATTGCGGATTACTTAAAACACTCATCAAAGAATGTCTTTTTATTTATGTGGAACAAATGATTTAAGAGAAATTTAAATAAACTTATAACAATAAAGTGAAAAGGAATAAACGGTAGCAGATGCTCGCGAGCATGTTTAACTCTCTCCATTAACGAATAAGTCTAAATCTAACGAAAATTGTACTAGTTGCGGAACGCAAGCCAGACAGACAGAGTAATCGGTTTTTATTTTTTAATATTTAAGAAATAAGACAAAGACACGAAGGCGGCGACGCGCCACTGTTTGTTTAAACTTAGCGCAGTAGATAACATAGTATCTTCCTGTATTACATTTTTTATTTATATATATACACCACTTGTATTGAGTTGTGTCGCCGATTTGTAATAGTGTAATTAATTAATTAATATATGATGGTACTCGTAATTATGGGAGCGATAATTTCGAGGAGCAAGGACGAATGCAAACTTTACTTTTTGTACTCTCTGTAACCAAAAAAA
>JARRAA010001029.1:0-18731 GCA_030557295.1 Ecitodaemon sp. MM-2014
GGATGTAATGAAGTTCTGGATGGACAAAGGTGTATATGGCTTCCGTGTAGATGCCGTACCTCATATTGCTGAATCTCAAGGGTTTGAAGATGAACCCAAGTCTGGATACCCAGGTGTGCCTGAATACGAATTCGATTATTTGCTTCATTGGTACACCAAGGACATGCCAAAATCCTATGACGTAATTTACCAAATGAGAGCTTTCTTTGATGAGTACAATAATGCTAGGCCAAGTGAAGATGAGAGAATTATGATGACTGAAGCCTATGCCAATATAACAGCCACGATGTTGTGGTATGGCGATGGAAATCGCGATGGAGCTCATTTTACTTTCAATTTCCAATTTATTCCATTTAATAAAAATACCACTGCTTCCGAAATTGTTGAGAAGGTTGATGAATGGATGGTGAACATGCCAAAAGGCAAAACTGCTAACTGGGTTGTAAGTCTCTAACTCGCATTAGACATAAACTAACGAAATGTTGTAAAATATTTATGAGTATTGTATTATTAGGTTGGCAACCATGACAATAATCGTCTCGCTTCCCGAGTCGGCCCTTCGAATGTAGATGGTTACAACATGTTGGTCCACATGCTCCCAGGAGTAGCTGTGACCTACCAAGGTGAAGAAATCGCAATGCCTGATGGTGAAGTCACCTGGGAGCAAGGCCACGACCCAAGAGCTTGCAACGGACCTCCAGAGGACTTTGACCGTGTCTCTCGTGACTTTGAACGTACCCCATTCCACTGGGACAATACCAAAAACGCCGGTTTCTCCACTAGTAACCAAACCTGGTTACCAGTTAGCAAAAAATACCACAAAAACAATTTAGCTAAACAGGAACAGGAAGCAAACTCGCACTTTAAGATCTACCAACAATTAACAAGTTTGAGAAAGAAAAGTTCTGCTATGAAGAATGGCAACTTGGATATTACCAATAAGGAGAACGTACTCCTACTGAAGAGGTCATATGAAGGTGAACACCTGATTTTATTGTTCAATCTTGGAGACCAAAAACAGAGGATTAATGTTGGTGAGATTTTCGGAGACATTCGTAATTTGACTGTTGTTATTTCTTCTAACTACAGCAATCGGAGGTAAGCTATGTTTAACAGAAATTCGTTACTGAAGAGTAATTTTGATTTGAATTTGCAGAAAACTGTGCACTTCTAATGTCGTCCTAGGTGGCCATGCTGCTGTAATTGCCATTTCGAACTTAAAATAGACTTAATTGCAATTTAAACTTTATGCATTGTTAAAGAAATTGCTGGCTTAATATACGTCCAAGTATTTGCGGAATTTGTGACCATAATATACGAAATCATTTGAAAAAGCAAACCTAACCTCCCAGCCGAAATATGCTGATAAGAATAATGTGAGTGCGAATATGTGCGGTTAGAAAAATTCCTTATCATTGAAACACGTGCATATTTTGAATTCAGCACCATGTCAAAATTGGAATACGCAAATTTCAAAAAAAATCCCCTAGTCTTATGAACATGCGCGGCATTATTTAATTGGAAAACTGATAAAGTACAGCCTTATTCCAGAATATGCGACAATAATTGCAAAACATGTTTTCGGGACAATTTAGTTGTTGCTCATATTGGGAGTAAACAACACCTCTGAATATCACGAGACCAAAATGCGCGTACTGTTTTTGTGGCTCCTTAGCGTCTGGGTGGTCCAAGCCCAAGATACATGGTGGCAAACAGCGGTTTTCTACCAAATCTATCCACGTTCCTTTATGGACTCTAATGGTGATGGCATTGGTGACCTTCAAGGCATTATCAGCCGCTTGGAACATCTTAGCAATGCGGGTGTAACTGCTGCATGGTTGTCCCCAATCTACAAGTCTCCCCAAGTCGACGCCGGGTACGATATTTCCGACTACAGAGCCATCCAAGAAGAATATGGAACCATGGAGGACTTTGATGCCTTAATTCAGAAAGCTAACGATTTGGGAATTAAAATCATCATGGACATGGTACCCAACCACTCTAGTGATCAACACGAGTGGTTCTATCTGTCTGAGAATCGCACTGAAGGTTATGAAGATTATTATGTTTGGAGAGACGGTCGTAATGATGATGACAAAGAACCACCTAACAACTGGTTGAGTGTATTTAAATATTCTGCATGGAAGTACAGTCCTATTAGAGAACAATGGTATTTGCATCAGTTTACTACTGGGCAACCAGATTTGAACTTTGAAAACCCGAAGATTATGCAGGAAATGCTTGTAGGTTTTATATTTCAAATTTTCTTACAAAAAATACACTAATCCAAAATTTTGATCAGGATGTAATGAAGTTCTGGTTGGAGAAAGGTGTCTATGGCTTCCGTATAGATGCCGTGCCATATATTGCTGAATCTCAAGGGTTTGAAGATGAGCCCAAGTCAGGACTCCCGGGGGTGGCTGAATATGAACCCGATTATTTGCTTCATTGGTACACAAAGGACATGCCAAAATCCTATGATGTTATTTATCAAATGAGGGCTTTCATTGATGAGTATAATAATGCCAGGCCTAGTGAAGATGAGAGGATTATAATGACTGAAGCCTATGCTAATATTACAGCCACGATGTGGTGGTATGGCGATAGAGATCGCGATGGAGCTCATTTTACCTTTAATTTCCAGTTTATTCCTTTTAACAAAAGCACAACTGCTTCCGAAATTGTTGGTAAGGTTGATGAATGGATGGAGAATATGCCAGAAGGCAAAACAGCTAACTGGGTTGTAAGTTTCTAAATTAAATGCGACATAAACGAACGAAATGTTGCAAACTATTAATGTGAATTGTATTATTAGATTGGAAACCATGACAATCATCGTCTTGCTTCCCGAGTCCACCCAGCAAACGTAGATGGTTACAACATGTTGGTCCACATGCTCCCCGGAATAGCTGTGACCTACCAAGGTGAAGAAATCGGAATGCCTGATGGAGAAGTCACCTGGGAGCAAGGCAAGGATCCAAGCGCTTGCAACGGACCGCCAGAAGACTTTGACCGGGTCTCTCGTGACTTTGAACGTACCCCATTCCACTGGGACAATACCAAAAACGCTGGTTTCTCCACTGGTGACCACACCTGGTTACCAGTTAGCAAAAAATACCACGAAAACAATTTAGCTAAACAGGAACAGGAACCAAACTCACACTACAAGATCTACCAACAATTGACTGGTTGGAGGAAGGAAAGTTCCCCTATGAAAAAGGGCAACTTGGACAATACCAATAAGGATAACGTACTATTATTGAAGAGGTCATATGAAGGTGAACACATGGTTTTATTGTTCAATCTTGGTGACAATAAACAGAGCATTGATGTTCGTGAGTTCTTCGGAGACATTGGACATTTGACTATTGTGATTTCTTCCAACTACAACAATCAAAGGTACAATTATTTTAACCAGACTTTGTTCATATAAGGCATTTTCCCTGGAATTAACTGATTAGAATTTAACTGACCAGTTTATTCCAGGGAAGGTAATATCCCTATGTTTACCTAATTTTCTTTTTAATTTATAGAGAACTGTGTGCTTCTCGCGTCGTCCTAGGTGGCCATGCTGCAATAATTGCTTATTCGCGCACCAAATAAAATACAGTAACATTAATTATAATGAAAACCGTATTAATTGTTATCAAAATTAACAAAAGATGAATATACGGCACAGTTTTTGCTGAATTTTGTAACAGTAATTGTAGCAGTCCTAGAATTGAACACATTGAAGACGTGGGAGATTTTCACGTCCGCAACATCTGTACATCGGTCTGAGGTAGAAGGCAGTGGAAGGGTAAGCGAGAGAAGGGGAAAACGGATGCGAGGGTCGTTTTGCGGCCGTTTCGTGTCCTTCGTCCTTCGTGGGCTGTAGGCACACAGAAGGAAAAGATGGAACGTCCATTTGCTAATGCATATCGTCAATCTTGCCACACTGAACTTTAGCCTCAATTCATAATCAAGCACAGACCAACCAAACCGAACCAAACTTAACTTAACTAATTGTCCTGTCCAACCACTACAACCGATAAATGTAATCGATTGTACGTTCAAAATGTGAACCACAATCTACCAAAACGCAAAGAACATATGCAACCGTGCACAAAACTAAAGATATTTACTTTGTGTGCGTTCCAAGTGCATCTTCCTATACTGGCAACCGCATTTCTGCATCCCCATGCCTCGGTGGCATTCGGCATGTAGGTACATGAAAATAGCGTCATTGTTAACACGTCTTTATGTCGTTTTCTTATGTCCCTAATAAAGAGGGCCTCCGCGTCGTCGTGTATTTATTTTTAAAACACACATTCCGCCAGGAAGACTGCATGATAACAAAGCCATTCGGTTTTATAGTTGTGCGAACGCGTCGCGCGCGCAACTACGGCCGGGGACATCGAAACACGGCCCGGCAAGGCTGGGAAAGGGCCGGAAAAGCGCGAAGAAGCGCGGCGCGCCTGTGTAAAGAAACGCCCGCGACGGCGACGTCGTTTGGCATAACGGCTGGAAACCATCCCGAAACCATTCGTGTAACGAATAAAACGAACTAAAAGGACGCGGGGACCAACGCGCGAGTCATCCGGCCAGGACATAAACATATAGGTGGGCAATAACTTGTTCGGACGTAAAACAAAAGAAAACACGAAGAAAACAAACGAAACATTAAGAAAATGAAATATACAGGATCGAGTTAAATAAAACTAGCTGGAGAAAGTACCCGGGAGGTGGGAATGCGGAAAATTTATGGACGCGAAATTTCGAAAATATAAAAAATAAATTTGATGGCGCCTCTCATCAATATATTGAAGCACGCGGGTGATGAAATGCATTGAGAACTCTCCGGACATGTATTATTCATGTTGTTGCACATATTTTCGATGTCCTCGGCTAGCTGGGGGGCGAGTTTGTACATATTTCCACATTCGCGGGGGTTCGCGTCGCGTCGCGGGGTACTTTCCAGAGGGTCAGCGCCGCACGCCCCCGTTTTATGTTTCATACTTTGGTGCGCGTTTGCATTTTTCATGGCGGGCATTGCCGTTGCATTTCATTGCCTGACATTACACCGCAAACTACGCGTCGAAATAGACAACATACGGAAGCGGCGGAGGAGGAAAAAGTTCCAATAACAACCTAATTCTCATTCAGCGGACGGCGCGCCGCCATCCAACCCCCGCCGACTATTTTATAGCTTGATCAGAATATAACATTATGTTCGCCAGGATTCGAACGCGACATCGCATCAGCGGTATCAGGACGTAAGGGACATAAGAGACGCGAGCGCATCACAAGAGGGGCGGCTTCTGGCTAGCGGAAATCTCGCAAAAATCTCTCTTTTTTCTTTTATTTTCGTTTATGTGCACACTCGGCGTTGGTTTTCCGCGGCTGTGAGTTCATAGTCAACAGTAAACACTAGACGGTAAACAGTAAACATAAAAATCATGTAGGTGGGAGCGTAGCGTTCGCCTCCCTCGGTGCCACTAGGAGAATCACGACCATCGCGAGGTTTGTTCATTTTTTACGAGCCTTTGCCGCGGTGCAAATATGACTGACACGAGGTAATAATCGTAATGAGATGCGATCGGAGGCGAGACGCTTTTTATTTTTATCGGAAGCTGCATGTTCGGTGCGGGGGGCGGGCGAAGGGCGCGGCGTGATTCGGTGGATTTTTCTGATTTGATGCGGTCGCGTTCGCGGTAACGACGCATGAAGTATGCATGCGCCGCGAGACGAGATGGAATTAATGCCGGCTTCGATTTTAATGCCAGCCATCAGATCCGATTCGTGCGCGAACAACGCGTAAAGGCGCATAAAGTCGCGCGGAGCATGTGGGGGATGAAATGAGCCGCGCGCGAGGAACTCCGCCAAAGTCTGGATTTTTTTTCTCCGCTGCGTTTTGAATGCACGTGCATTATTTATTGGTCGCTAACTCTGCTCGCATGTACGTGAAAACTGAAATGCACTGGATGGCAGCATAAAGTGAATCTATGTGCGCAGCGTACCTTATACAGATAACGAGACAAAGGGCATATACTAAAACGTAATATGAAAACTATAAACTATAGGATATCACGGCGACAATGTATAAATAACAATTCGGAAACTTTTTCGTTTCATTAAAACTTGTTTTGTTTTGACGGCATTCTCGATTCGAAAATTCCCGGCTCCAGTCTTTTTCGCATCCCCCGAGACAAGCCCGCGTGGACGCACGGCCGCACGGGTCAAAGACGACCGTAATGAGTTTCCGATTCCTCGGGGAACCGCCGCAATACTGGAATGGCAGGACGCGCGCCACTATTTTCCCGGCTACCCCAGCACTCCCGTGCTCTCCGCTACCTACGCTGCCCTTTGCTAGCGAACACTGTTTGCCATTGGTCGCCCTGGCTGTTTTCTCTCAATTTCGCCTGGCCTCGTCGATATTTGTGTCCATTTTGTCCATTTGCTCACTACTACCCTCAAGTTACGAACAGGATTTTGTCCTTTAAAAGACATTTTGTTCTCGCGACTATCGACGTTTTACATCTTTTAATGTTCGCTTTGACTGACACCGTAATTACCAATATTGCAACAATATTGGAATTCTTTACGTTTTAAAGTTTTGCTAGTTTTGTGGCGTTTGGGTATTTTGTGAAGTTTTATAACTTCGAGTTTCGTTCGCCACGTAGCTTAAGTGCATGCATTGCCTGAGAATTCAATTTCCGCTCACTGATTACCAACTTTTAAAGCATATTTTCCGTCGTACTAAATTCCCAAACACCGGAACAAAAGCATAAAGGGGCGGCCAACAAATTTAGCGTATTATCAAAATATTTATCGCTTTTATTGATGGTTCGCCGAATTAAATATCTAAGCAAGATAAATGGTTGTTGTCCCAACGTCCCTGAACAATTTTATCGTCGAGTTGGAAAAAAGTTGTTGAGCGTTATGGGAATAAAATAAAACTTTCAAATAAAATGAAACAAAGTCTATTCAAGATAATAATTTATCCAATACGTCGAAAACGTCTGTTCATGTTGATATCTTCCTGATTGCACCGCAAAGGTGCGCTTCCTTCCCGACTTCCTTCATAACCGACGCCCACCTCCCGAGATATCCCGGCGATAATTTATCGTTGACGCTTTTTCACCGGAGTTTGCCCGCGGCGCGTAATGGCCCGTCCAATATTTTAGATTAAACAACTGCTCAGCTGTGTCCTTGCGCCGCGCGTCGGCGATTTACCCTTTTACCCCCCAAAGACTGCTGCTCGAGACCTGCTCGACGCCTTCGCGCGCGCACGAAAATACTTTCGTAATTATTTCCCTTCCGCGCACGGGGCGAGTGGTTTATGCAGGTTGTTTTCCGTTATAACTCTTCGGAACGTGCGCGTTTTCGGGCGGCGAGCGGTTTAAGGAAAAGGGGTTGAAACTTGAGCACACGCGCGCTCGGGGAGGCGGCGCGACGCGTCTCAGGTGCGTCCAGCGGCAGCGCCAACCGGGGGCTGGCTTTTGGCTAGTTTTACGAGTTTTACGATCGCCAGCGTATTTTATGCGACGTCCCAGGGGCGACGTTCGGTTTCTTCCCTGCCATCCCGCGCTCGTCCTCTCCGGGAAACAGCGAGCCATCAGACACGTGAGCTGCGTACGGGCAGCTTACTTCGCGGCAATTTTCTTTCACTTTCATGAGGGGAAAGGTTAAAACAAAGAAACTTCTAACTCGAGTTAAGGGAACGTTAAGTTTAATTGCAATTGAATGGTCTTTTTTTACTAGGAAGGATCAGGCTGTGCCTAGTTTTCTTGTTTTGTTTTATTTATTTCATTTATTAAAGTGATGCAATAATATTTCAATCATTTATTACAACTGAAAGATTGATAAAAATGTCTTAACCGCTAAGTAATTTCAGTATAATTTGAGCATTCAAACCAAAAACGAAACGCCCCCAACGAAAAACCCCGAAAAATCCTACCCAAGAAAGAAAGAAGAAAAAAAGGAAACGTTTAATCAGTAATCAACCAACGAGCGCTTCTGATTCTGATTGTCCCGCTCACGTCCGTCGCGTCCATCTCGCCGACGGTCGTCCTTGTAATACCTGTCGTCGTTACGCTTCTCCTCGTACCTCGACCGCCTGTACCGCCCGCTCCTCTCCCAATCTCTGTCCCTATCGCGCTCCCTGTTCCTGTCCCTATCGCGCTCCCTATCCCGAGACCTGCTCCTGTCGCGATCTCGTTCGCGCGCGCTTTCACGGTCGCGCTCTCGTTCGCGTTCGTAGTCGCGGCCTCGATCTCGGTCGTAATCGCGACCATCGCGACTACTCCCCGGATACCAACGTGCGTGGTCCTTATAGTCGTCCCTGTCGCGTTCGCTGCGCCTCTCCGACCGGCCGCGCTCCTTTTTCGGCGAACCACTCGGACTGCGCTTATTTTTCGGCGTATTCGATCGGGATTTCGAGCGGGACGATGAGCTAGAGCCCGATGAACTTGAATCGTACACGTTGCGCCTTTCTCGTGCTCTGCAATTATATTTCAATCAAAAAATGACTACCAGCAAAATAAATTAAATGACATACTTTTTTCGTAATTTCAGCGCAAGTTCACGCAACTCATCCTCGCGCGTTTGCTGCTCTTGCTTCTCGCGTTCCGACTTCATCTGCTCGGCTATTTTATCGGCCTTAACTGGAAACAATGCACACAATAAAAGACTGCAATGAAACGCATGATTAAAAATATTCACATTGTTTGTTGAGCAAAGCCTGTCGTTTTCTCTTAAGGCGTTCGGCAAGTGACATCGTCGCGGCGGACTTCGCACCACCCTGAAACATAAGCATCTTCACAAGTGTCCTCGACTTTACACCGGTTGACAAACGCCGTCAACGCTTTGCGGCCGAACACAATGAAACGGGGTTGGAACACAGCGAAAGAACACAACGTAACGCAATATCTTTCGATAGTGACAGTGATTCGAGAGAACATGAAAATAATTTTGTTTTGGTTCGGTACTTTCGGGAGGTTCTTACTGACTTTGGTTGCTGTGCCTGAATTACCAATCTTGAGATTACTATTATTTGTTTGTGTATTCCTGCAACAGAATTGAAACAATTGTTTGAATCTTATTTCCTACAATAACATCATCAAATCATGATGTAGATACTGGCAACCCCGATTCCCCAACCTACTTGAAACCGAGGTATTTCAAGCAGGCCGGACTAAGCGGAGAATCGTGATATGCTCCATTTCTGCCAATAACCACCCTTGAGTAACGTTCAAACTCACTTAGGACTTTCATTACTATCCTCGTCACTGGAATCGCCAATTTCTGATGAGCTCTGATCAGATTTCCTTCTTCCATAATACCTCGGCAAAGGTCTAACTTCTTCCTTATCCTTAGTGTGCTCCTCAACTTTTTGAACTCTATTAGCTCCATCGTTCAAAATAGCAGCATCCTTCGGAACCACCGAATTAAAATTCTTTTCGTGTAAAACATCTACATCATCCACTGTGGAATTGGTCACATTGTCTTGATCTCTGATTGTCGCAATTTTACTATTCGTCTCCTCGAAATGTTTCTTCAAAGGCGATTTCGACCGTGATTTAGATTTCGATCTCGACCTTGACGCGGATCTCAATCTCTCAGGCTCCCGCGACTTACAACTAGAAGTACTTCTACTCCTCGATTTTGATTTTGATTTCGACTTCGATTTCGACCTAGATCGACTCCTTGATTTCGAAGACCTGCTACTGGATTTCGATCTCGATCTTGAAGTCGACGATTGCGATCTTGATGTAGATCGTCGTTTTCTAATATAATTATTACTCCTGCTGTTTCTACTATTCCGTCGCTTCTTCCGACGGTCGTAACTTGAACTACTGCTTGAGCTGCTGATGGAATGTCTCCTCATCGTCCTTTGACGCTTGGATCTCGATCTGGATCTTGACCGTGACTTGGAGCGCGATCTAGACCGCGAAGAAGAACTGGACGAAGTTGACGATCGTCTTGAGCGGAGTTTTCGATTCCTCGACGTCGATCTGTTCCTCTTGGAAGAATGGAAGCTGGTCGATTCCTTTTTACTATCGATAAACACCTTCCGGTCGTAGTTTTCCTGCCGCAGCTTCTTGAGCTTGGTCCCGAACTTCACTTTATCGGCGTAGGTTGGCTTCGCGGGCATTTGCGGTTCTTCGTCGTCGCCGAACGAGGTGATGAACGTAATTTTTCCGGTGTTTTCCGGCGACGGCGATCGCGATTCGGAATTCTCGTGCATCTCGACCGGAACGCTCGGGCTCTCCTTGGCGGCATAACTTGGCGGACTAATTTTCCGATTCGCCAGTCGTTTTTCCCTGTGCGCGCGTCGTTCCCGACGAGATTTCCTTCCGGAAAACAATGCCTTCTCGTGCTCTTCCTCCTTGGCAAGCTTGAAACTCTCCGCCTCTTCCAGGTCGTTCGTTAGAAACGAATAGAAATCGTTTGAGCTCATGCCGAAGTTTCGGCCGTGTCGATTCATCTCGTGCGCTTGAGCTGAATCGATTTTTGAAATGTTTATTGACAAATCTACATCTAAATCGCTGTCCGAGTTGTCATCGGACGCTTCCTCCTCGTTGATAGCGCCTGCAGCTAGATTGGAAGACGCAGCAGTGGGGAAAGACGTTCCACCCGGTGTACTGTCTTCATAGGTGAAGCCAATCGCTGCACCTCCAGTGGGTTTCTTCTTCTTTGGCTCATTCTCAGTATAGCCAAACTGCTCCTCCAAATGCAGCTGCTTTAGAAACTTTTCCTCATTTATACCAAGAAAGGCGTTTTGTGCTATTATTCTATATCTCTCATAGTTTAACTGCCTCTCTTCAGAAGTTACTTCCTCATCTGCTTTTGAAGTCACTGGAGGTATATAGTCCAGATGAGCTCGTACATCAAACCGATCAATGAGATTATCGTTTTGACCTTGCCATGGCATCCTATTAATAAGCCAGAAATAATGATTAATTAAATTTTAAGGAAGAACACTTTAAAACTGATATTTACATTGTAGCTGGCCCTTCGGCAGCTGCAGCTATGGCTGGATCCAAATGGATTTTGCATTGTCTGCCATGTATTTGCAAAAATTGCGTGGGATCGGCTTTCTACAAAGTTAAGCAACCGTTGGTAATTCAATATAATAAAGTAATTATGAGTAAAACTATTATTCTTACAATTTTTTCGTAAAAATCGCGACGCCTCTCTGCACGCTTCCGGTAATCCACCAGCATGCCGCGTATTTTACGCTCTTGCTTCCTCGCTTCATGCCACATCTTTGCTACACACTACGTATTCACTAATTACCCGTACAAAAATTATTAAAGCATTGCAAATCGAATATGTTTATGCAATTCAAGACATTGTTGATTGATTACCGCATAAACAGCCTGAAACGTAAACGACGGAGAAATTCATTTGGTTGCCTAGCATGTGAACAATCGACGAATTATTTAAAAGTTGTTATAAAAGCTGAAAATATTTATGTTTAATCAAAACTAAATTTAATTAAAAATTAATATAGCGCAAATTAATTATTTGTTTGTCATTACTTTATTATAATATTTGTTTAATAACTTTAAATTGAATTTAAGAAATTTTTGTAATACTCGGTGGAAATTCCCCTCCTACTTTTCGCCTTTTGACTTTCGACATTTGACGGCCTAAATTGCGGGTTGCAATATTAGCGGTATCTAAAACTTAAATTTAAACAAAACTATATTTAGCATAATATTCGTTTAATATTTACGTGTAAAATCAAATTTATGAAATGTTTGTAGCATTCGGTGGCAATTTCCCTACCACTCTTCGTGTTTCGACATTTGACACACAAAGTCGCGGAGGTCGCGGATGTCGCGTGTCATTTGTTTTATTCAACTTGCGGCAAGTTGCGCATGTGGTTGTATTGCATGGTAGACGAAAATAAACGTAAGATTAACCTCGGCAACGAGCGGAATGGACTAACGAATAACAATAATAATCGCACGCCAACCGCCCACCTAACATACACAACAGACCCAACGATCGTCCGCCGGCGTCACGATGGGCTGTTGTTATAGTTTCTTCTGCAAGGACGACGGCGCATCGCAGGTGCGTATTGTTTTGTGCATTATCACAGCCCGCCTTGTTGTTTGCGTGTCGCTTAATTAATGCGCGAACGCGACCGATGTCTCGGCAGAACGGCGAGCCGAACGAGCGCACCCATCTGCTCACGAACCCGGTGTCCAACAACGTGAACATCCTGAGACACAACAGCGAGGACTTCCTCAATCAAGACACGAATTCAATTCCCAAAAAGACTGATGAGCAATCTGCCCTGAACAGGATTCTGCAGGAGACAGCAACGTATGTATTCGTCTTTATCACTGTTTTGGTCATGTAATATTGTTATCTGAAATTGCTTCATAAGCCACACAACTGAGAGATTATCAACAATGTCTCAATTTTTTTTTGAATTGTTTATGATGATGATGATGTTCAATGTTAATGTGTCTATCATTACAAGGACACAACAATATCACATTAATGTTTATGATGATGTAATGAGTTTGTTGTGATGTACACTTTCAATTGTTCACAGGAATGTGATTGATGTGGCTGCACTTGACTCACACAACTTGCAACAGCATGAATATCTGGAGAGGAAAAAGATTTATAACATGAGGATTCAGCAGGGAAACGCGAATAACCGGACGGGAGTGAAAAGCAAATGCATGCTGTTGCAAGACGTTCCTTCAGCGGAGAAATTACTCTCGTCTACGCCTATCAGTCAAGAGGATTATAATCTCGTGAGTAAAAAGTTCAAATGAAAAATAGCGCTCGACGTTTCTAAGGTTACGCTTATCCTATTATTCGTGGCAATTCCGCGTTCCAGATATCGACGGCGGTGTCCAAAGCGGCGACGGCGATACAAGCAATCAAAATCGAACACAAAGAGGAACTCGTCGTGCCATTCCGCCTACCCTATTGACATGAGTCATCGTTGCCGGTCGGATAATCGCCAATGAGGCGTACAGCGCGGTCGCGATATCGAGACGCAGACCCCAGGCACGACTTACATTTAACTTTAAACATTTCGCTCGGAATGTCTAACTGCTTTAAATGACGAATTGCGCCCGCGTTCGATGTCATGGCGGCGCGTGCACGTGCATTTCTATTTTGAATCGGGATAACTGAAGGAAGCTAACGCGGCGCACTTGCACTCAGTTGAATAACGTACGTTTTTTAAGGTTTAATTAATTTCATTGTATATTACGATTGTACATTAAGCATATTCATATAATTATATAAATAAGATATAAGTTGGACATAATATTTGCTAGTTTAGCTTAAAGAGTCGATTTTTAGCAGTTATGGACGAATGATCTATAGAAGCGTCAACGCAACTATGATCAACCTGAAAATCCTTTTCACTTGAAGCACCCTATAATTTATCCGGTTGCAAATAGCTAGACAATGATTGGTTGCTCCACGGGTAATCGAAAGTTTCCTGTCCCTTTCTACTAGTTGTGAACATAATCTAGCTTCTTAGAGATATTTTGTGACGAGTTTTCATGCACGTTTCTTGTATTCATTTCTTTGTACACTAAAAATAGTATCATTTAAAGCAAGATTGGTTCCTAAACGTCAACAATTGTGTTCGAGTTGCAAATAACGTAATTGCTTCTAATTTTGAAATTTGAATCAATTACAATTAAATTAATAGTCACAAATCTCGTAACCGCCAGAGGAATATTTCCCGATTATCAAATTCGGATCATATCGCCTCCAGAATATATCCGGTAAAAAATGTATTGGGTTGAGTAATAAGTAATAAGCGTTTTATCCTCCGCATTTTTCGTTTACAAAAAAAAAGAGATGAAAAAATCCAATGGAGCAAATTGTTGTATTATCGTTCACATTTTCGTCATTCGAAATATTTTTTCTTTATTATGTATTTTCCGTATTACCAACGTTCTTCTGCCACCGTTCGACCAGTTTGTCAATGCCCTTTTGCCAGAAATCAGCCGACCTAGATTCGCAAGTGTTGGGCCAATTTTGGAGGTCCTTTTCATCGTTGAAGGTTACTAATGCATAAAGTACACTTGTTCAAATTTTATGCAAAATCTAGGCGCGACAGTGATTTAGTTTAAACGATCGTTACTTATTACTCAACCAAATATTTTAACATTAGTAGTAGATCCGCTTATAAGCATCAGTGGTTATAAGGAACCTCCTGGTAGATGGCACAAAATCTGGCAGGACGGAATGAATGCGATACTTTGCATTGAAAAATGTTGATATAAGGGGAACAAGCATTCGACCGTGTTCCTTGTAAGCAGCATCTACAGTATACATATTTTGATGACAAATTTCACGAAAAAACATTCGAAATGTTTAATGGTTTGTATGAGTATGGTGAGTTGATACATAAGGCTTTAAAATAGGTGATTTCTAATGTTATCTGGAATATCTATCTTCAGCTTTTATGCTGGACTATGACAAGTTGAAGTGTTAGTCGCGCTTGTACCCCATGGCTATAGTCGATTAATCTTCAGCATATGAGAAAATGGAACCGGTTTTTCCGGAAAATTTTCGAAATTGCGCGGTTCCTAGGATTTCAATTTATCTCTTCTTTAGTCAACATTGGTTAACTTTGATTGAGCTTCTTTCGTATTTTAGGCACAGATTTTTACAATGTACCTAATCCCTGCGTTTCTAGACAATCTTGTTAATTCGTCAGTATTTCCGCTAACAATAGGAAGATATTTTAAAGATTCATGGTGTTGTATATTTAAATATTCAAACCTGACACATATTTGTTAATACATACTTCAATTCATATCACAACTATAAAAACATAATCTCATATTACCGCGTATAATTTGAGAGGCAATTCAATAACTGCACAAAAAAATTTCACAACGTTAAAGAAAAACACAATTATTTCGTGGAATTGTTATAATGAATAATTTGCTTTAGAAACAATACTTTAGTTCGACATAAAGTGGCACGGTAAATATTAACATATTCAACTAAAAAACGCTTTAAAACGCATATATGACTTAGTATTAATTAGGAATCATTGTAAATCATATATAAATTAATGCGTATTATTTACATGCGTGGAAACATTAGCCACAACTTCCTTCACAATGGCATGCGAAGTCGTGATGTTTGGCACGACGTTCGCCGGCGCATTATCATTGACGTGAAAAAAGAAAAGCATGAATCCAGCAGCTAGCAATAAATGCAAGCCTCCAATGCTTGCCCCCAGAGCAATCTTGTGTCTGGAGTTCTTCAGGGAGAAGGACAACGTGAACAACAGCACACTGCCACTCACTGATGCAGCAACCAAGACTAAAAGCCACTGCAACCAGCCAATTTGAATTGTCCAAAGTATGCCGGCCGGAATGTAGACGAATAGGGAGTAGCCATAAATGCAAACCAATTCTAAAGCACCAGGCAGTGAATCTTTAAACTCCTCCAAGTCATTGTCATTCAGCGACCATTTCAATAGTCCCCACAAACAAACTGGCACAAGAGTGACGTAAATGAAAATGATGGTTGCTGCATAGGAAACAAGGTGGAAGTCATATCTCCAATGGTAATGGTCATCCTGGTACTGCAGATAATTGACAATGTTGCCACTGACTGCTATTGTAAGGACTAAAGTCACTGCAATCCAAAAGGGTCCATACAGATCTGGTTTCGTATGGATTTCTTGTTGTAGTAAAGCGTTGCGGGTCGGAAAGATAGAGCCCAATATGCGCGACTGAACATCCCGCGTGTCTACATCAAAAAACTGTTGGAAATACTCAATGGACCAGAAGGATTTAATTTTTTGTGAATCTGAAACAAAGCATGACAATTAAGCTTGAAAAAATAACACTTACAAAAAGTAATATTACCAATATTATCGTCGTCTCGTGGCGAATCGGTGAGATTAGAATCTGGGCTGTTAAAATCGGGAAAGGTGGTTTTCTGAAGACTCATGTCCAGGTTGATTTGTGCACCTCCATCATTACCATAAGTATTGCTAGTGTGAGTAGTTGGGTAATCTTGGAAAGATAGCAATTCTTCTGTGGGCACCTCTTTTAGTTCAGCCATCCTTTATCTATTCTTGTTTCACGTTTATTTATTGTACTAGCGCGATATATCAAAAATTGTTGACGTTGTTTTGTTGAGTGCGTTGAGTTGTGTTCTTAATATTTATTGAAGTTTACAGATAGGCAACTCGGTTTGCTAACTTTGTAAGTTTGGTTGCCTAAATTGATTAAGGATATTCATTTGGTACATTGTTGTTAAATAATGTTGAATAACAGCAGCAAACGACAGCAAAGCTAAAAATAAAGTCGTAATTATTCATATTCCACTTTAAAGTATGTTAAAGTTAATTTCTTATTAAATTAGTTCTTAAAGAAACACTGATAATGCGACCAATCAGATTTCAAAGGCTCAAAAGAGACGATGCAATTTTATGTAAAATGGCGAGGGTATAGATAAATACATTCTATTCTTATGATATCATCTTTGATAATAAGGATAATAACATGCAGGGCTATGATCATGCAGGATATGGAGTATGGAGTGGATGGAGTGCATCGAATAGCGCCATCTGGCATAGTATAAGTACACTAAAATTTTTGGTTCTTTATTAAAAACAACAACGTGCAATAGGTATTCATCTCTAGCGTGCAACAAGTAACAACCTGCTAACGCGTCTTCCCGCAACTTCACTAGGTTGGTAGGGTTAATAGGTTCGCAGCGTTCGTAGGTTCACCGGTTATTCCTTTGGTTGCTTCAGTTTCAATTTCAACTGCTTCATCAGCTTACCCGTCGCTGTTCAAACTTAGAACAACAATGGCTTCAAAACCAATACTCTTAGAAGAACCTATTGACTTAGGGTATGTTATCATTAGAATATTATTAATTTAATATTAAATCCTATGATTTTGAAAATACAGCAAACTGGCTACTGGAGAGTCCTTCACATTCCAAGCAAACTTTGATGAGAACATCGTGGACGAAGAAGATCTGTCTGATGACAACTATGGGTCAGACCATGTAGGATCCCTTGAAAATCTTCAGCTAGAGGATGAAGATCTCTATGAGTATGACCCAAAAGAGTTTTCTGAAATCGCCAAAATCATGACAAAAGTGGATAAGGACGGCAAGGTACTTAAGCGCGTTTTCCGCGAGGGCACTGGTGATTCAATCACAATTAATCACAAAGTGACATATCACTACAAGGCCTTCCTGGAATATAATGTGTTGCCATTCGATAGCACATTTGATCGCAGAAAACCAGAGGTCTCTAGGGTGCAAGAAGTACTCTATGGCTTGAGTGTAGCTCTAACTTCAATGCGAGTCCGTGAAAAAGCACAGTTCATCATTCACCCTGAATGGGCATACGGCGCCGGTCTAATCAAGCGTATTCCAGCCGATAGCGTCGTTTTATTTGAGGTAGAGGTATTGAATGCTGTTCCGATTACTAAGAATGTAGGTGATGATAATGATATTGATGAAGAGGACTGTCGAGATTTCAAAAAGAACTATGACAAAGCTTTGAAACTTTGCGGCGAAGCGAAGCACTTGTTTGCAGTCGAGAAAAAGGTCAAACCTGCAATTCATAACTACAACAAAGCAATTTCTCTGTTGTCGCGCGCCACTTTGGAAGACGAAGACCAACAGAACAATTATGTTACTTTGTTATTGCGTTTGCACACTAATCTGGCAATCGCCCATAATCGCGTCGGCCATTGGAAGAAGACTTGCCTGAAGGCCAAAGATGTTTACCAGCTGTGTAACACGTTTTACAGGGACGTCGATTCAAAAGTTTATTATAACCATGCCAAGGCGTTGTTCGAGTTGAATGAGTTGAAACGCGCTGACGAGACGTTGAGAAAGGCCGCGAGGCAGGACTATGAATGCATGGTACAGGATAAAGACATCATCAATTTATATAAGAGGATCCAGGACGCGATGGTTAAACAGAAAGCAGCCGAGAAGAACATGGCTCAGTTGATGATGGCTGGTAAAGGCATTAAGAAGTAAAAATACTTGTTCTTTTATTTTTTCAATATTTAATTCCTCTTAATATTGAATCTCATGATTAGTATTAGTATCACATGATGCTTAAAAGTTAAAGGTTTATTTTTCTATTGTTAATCTTCGATTTTATATTAGATAGTTTATTGTCTAATTTACGAAACAACGCGCTTAAGTGCGTTTTCCGTGAGGGCACTGGTGATTAGATTAAAAAGTGACAATGCCTTTCTGGAATATAATGTGATTCCTCCTAATAACAACTCATTAATATTAGTATGACGTAATGCTTAAGAGTTAAATGTTTATGTTTCTATTGTTAATCTTAACTTTGATTTTATATTGGAAAGTTTAATGTTACGAGTTACGGGATCAATAGCAATTTTTTGACAAATAAAGTTTTCACTTTTGTAAATGTAATTTGTATTTATTTTATAGTTTCAGTTGTGCATGAGCCTCTTCATGTGTGTTATTGCATATCTCATCCAGGTTTTGTTGATAATTACGCGTGCAAAAAGCCGCATTGTTATTTGTATGGCATCTCGATTAAAAAAGTACTCTTTCATAACAACTTTCTATCAGTAGTAGAAGAATTTATTTTTAATGTGCAAGCTTAAGCATGCCCACACGGCTATTGACCAAGATCCTTTGGCCAAAACATAAAGTTACTTGTACTTTAAGAATTAACAAAAGAAGTAAAATATTATTAAGAATATCTAGATATTGATAAG